>KK499978.1:78654-358387 GCA_000688715.1 Glossina pallidipes
ATTTTATTCCTCCAAAACAAATGTAAACTTTATTCCTCCAAAACTTTTCATTTTATTCCTCCAAAACAAATGTAAACTTTATTCCTCCAAAACAAATTTAAACTTTATTCCTCCAAAACTGAGCTAAGTGAGTGGAACTGAATATTTTTTAACAGAGAGACTTGAACAGATTATCTTCTTAACAGAAAAACTTGAACAGTGTTGCCAATCGTAGCCATACCACCCCATTTGATAGCACAATCGCCGAATATAATATCAGTGTTGCCCCAATTGTACTTATTTTTACATTGAAGGGTATAATTACCCCATAAATGGCAATTTCGATTACAATGGCGACTCTGAAATTATAAGCATCTGAGAGTACGTGAGCGAACGTGAATTTGCATTAAAAACGTTCCAAGTGTACGCAAGCAAGAGCAGTTTAGTTATTTGCTTATCTTTAACATATTATTTTCAGGTAGGTTAAAACGTTTAGAACAATGCTGTCAAAATCTGTGATTTGTCAAGAAAATTATTCCATTTGAAGTTTTTTTGTTGGGATTACATTGCATTTGCGAAGGTGGCTTTTTTTAAAATCTTTATATCGTTATATATATATATATATTATGTTCCTTTGATTTGAGAAAAGTAGGTTTTTGTCTTTTAACACAACACGGTAGGATTCATAAGGCTCCGTAAAAATATTGTTCGGCCAACAAGACAATCGAAGAATTTTAGTAGAATTAGTAATTGAATCTCGCATATAAGGTTTGGTTGAAGGAGCAAAACGGCAATTTTAATGTAACTCACGGGTAAAAAGATCATTAATACAATTGTAACTTATCACGCTTACTTGGACAGAACTTATATTTAAAATTTACAGTTCTCCACGTATATATGGTAAAATTTGTTCATTGTGAAACCATTTCCCAGCGTTTCCTGGCTAATTTTGATTACCAACTGCTCTTGGACACAGTACAAGACTCGATTGCTAGTTGGACTGTATAGCAACAGAGCATGCTAGTTGCAATGTATAAAAACAGAGCACGCTAGTTGCAATGTACAAAAAGAGAGCATTCAAGTTGCAATGTAACAAGAGAGCATTCCAGTTGCAATGCATAAAGACAGAGCGTGCTAGTTGCAACACAAAATTGCAAAAGTTTAACGCA
The DNA here is from genome assembly GCA_000688715.1 of Glossina pallidipes. Classification (NCBI taxonomy): domain Eukaryota; kingdom Metazoa; phylum Arthropoda; class Insecta; order Diptera; family Glossinidae; genus Glossina; species Glossina pallidipes. The sequence goes on from KK499978.1 coordinate 79,803, forward strand.
ATGGGATGAAGCAATAACGATGAAGTCGAAGAAATAAATTAGAAAGGACGCGATAACGTCAAAACTATACAACGGTACAACTTGACTATGCTAATAAAATGCGAATGCGAGGAAGTTATTACCTCGCAAGCTTCATGAAATTATTTATTCATTTGTTATGATGCAACCACAAAAAAACAAATTCGGCTTATGTGTTAGATCTAAGCAGGAGGACTTGCAGAGTCTATCACATAAGCTCTTTTTTTTGTTTTGCCAACAAAGCCACGAATTATACTAAATAAAGAGCTTACTAAATGATGCATGTGTATTGATAGAAATGAGGAAAAGGGGAAAGAAGATCTTTTACTTTCCTTACCGCAGTAAAGTCATTGAAAACCCTTACATTTTTCTTTGCCATTGCTGCTATTTTAAGGACAGTTGCTTCAGTTGCTTGTCACGAGTGATATTTGGTGAGAATGACGAATAATGGTCCGTATCATTATTGCAAACGTTCTAAACGTCTTCATATTAAAGAGTTAGAAATGAGTGGTCTTTTAATAAGCCAATAAATCACTATGCCCTATCTCTTTAGACCAAAGAATTGACCACAGCATCATAGGAATCCGATCTAGCTTGCGGCAAATCAGGATTATTTTTACTTAATAGCGTACATGCGCTACGGTGTACAAATAGGAATAAAAATCATTTTTCAATATTTCTATTGCAGATTTCAGTTAGTAGGCTTATAAAAGGTAATTGTAAACAAATTTTTTCTGGCTTATAAAAAATCTTTACCTGAACATTTAAAGCAATTGCTAGTACGAAGCATTTTGTAATACAATAAATTATTTGCCAAGAAATCCTTAAATCTGTTTGCGTTAGCTTAACACGTTTTTATCTCAAGAATGAGCCCTAATTCATATTACATATACACACAAACAACTTCGACAGGGAAATCTCGTATATATATTAGGTAAATATTAAAAAAATTTTATGTACAAGACTAGATGGTTGCCTATGCAGTGACAGACATTTATCTAATCGACTAATTCGAATAAAGGCATGCCTTTTTTACACAAAAGCAACATTTTATCATTCATTATTGGTATGAAAACATTACGCAGTCTTTAAATTGTGTAACGTCCGCGTATAGGTGTGCGGGGTTTCCGCAGGCTTGCTTTTTCCGTTGCTCCTCCCAACAGAGCAATATTTCATATAATAACGGAATTCCGTTAATATTTTTCTTTCTTGTCATAATTCCCTCCATATGTTACAACTCGAATTAAAGAGAGTAACAGATTGATGTGTAACCAGCAAGTTACTGTATGAAATCATTAAACTCCAATAAATGGCATCAACGAACCGGCTAGTTCTGGTAAATCATTAGATGATATAGCGCAAGAAAAAGCCCACACACACACACACACACACTCAATTCACGCAACCGTGACAGCTAGAAGACATCAGGATTTCGTCACGAACATTCCTTGATCGATTAAAAATCCAATGTTGAAAAAATGATTGCGATCAGCCTAAATACATCCCCACCATAAATGTGAAACTAACGCAAACTTAAAAAAAAAGATCTATTTTGCATATTATTGTCTATAATGTTCCATCCTGTTAAGATATTTCGGAATACCTGCTGTTGGATCCAAAAATGTTCTTGATCGGGTTACTAGTAGCACCAAAATTGTGACCATTTAGGCAAATTAATCGAGGCTATATATATTTGGAGTGAGAATGAAAATGATCTTGACAAATAATTGGAAATATCTTCACTGGATCGATAATTACAGATAAGAATATGAAAAAGATGTCGGCGTTTTTCCGAGGTTGTTCCAGTTTCTTCCATATTGCGGATTACACTTAATTTTTTGCCTATGCCAAAATTCGGGTTCCTCTCTTCATTTCTACGAAGGTGTTAAGTCGCAAAAAAACAGGAGATCAAAATTATTTCTTTTGGTGGAAATTGATATATGTGATCATCATCTCGAAAACTAGACCAGCTAGGGAAAAAGTGATTATAGGTCTTTTCACATATTAAAAGTTCCCAACAAATTTTGGAACATTATATGCTTTTTAACCGTTTTTTTTTTTGAAGATCGAAAATTAAAAAGTATTTAGCTGACGTACCCAGTAGTTCTAGTGTTAATAACCTACAACTTATCAAAATTCTGTTTGACCCATAGTTGTGGTACGATAATGATTTCATCTGGGCAAGTTATTAAAGTAAAGTAAAAGAATAAAAAAATGGGAAAAGAAAGAGGTTGGCCGAATATTTTAATGCCCCTTACTAACTTGCGTATAATATTCCATCGTGGGCTAGAATGAAGATCCATTGATTGGATATATTGACACCTATTGTATAAGTTGCCAACTTGATCAGTCAGCCGAATCGGGACCTAACCAGAATCGGCATTAAATGAATACAAAAAATCCAGTAAAGATGGCAAGCGACCTTTCAGTTAGTTCGAAGACAACCTCCATTCTCAAAAAACATCCATTCGCAAACTATGGGGCTAATATAATTTTGCTAAAGTAAGTCCAAATAAAAATTTTAAAAACTTATTTAATATAACTTTTTCGAAATGTGCTCACAACACTTTATATGCGAAGAAAATATTTCAACTATCTCCACTCCTCATATCATCGAGCGAGTACACCGGACTCTTTGCACAAACCGAACTGCTAATAACAGCATCATTACCAAAAACGTTCACATTTCGGCAAAATATCGGCACAAAATCGCTTTATCGCATATTATAGAGCAAGCTCTGTTTGCTGCGAATTCCAATTCCAACCTCACTATCCATAATCGGGTAGTGAATCGGGTAATTAAAGTTTTGTTCGAAAGGGTTTTTAATGTATGTGATCAGAAGACCCGACGAAACATATGTAATTGAGAAGATTCTTCTTCAGCTCGAGTCTAAGATATTAAAATTCATATGATTTCACAATTATTTTTCTTTATTAGACAATTGAAAGAATGAAAGACGAACTCGAAAAATGCAGCTTTCTGGTATAAGGGAATAGTGTTCCTGTATATAGACTTCTCTGAGAAAGGAGGATTATGCTATTTGAATGATGATTCGTCGAGTTCAACATAGAGTCTAAAGTCCTTTCAGAAGTCACCGAGCACGCCCGTTGTCAATTCGTGAAGAAGTACATCTATGTTTGTTTTTCTTGGGCTGTAACCTTCTGGATATGGTGTCAGTTGATTATTAACAACACGAGCGTTACGCCAAGTTTTCGAATTATCTTCGGGTGCATCAGGTACTCGTGTACCTGTAATAACGGGCGCGTTCGCTATCCTTTGGCGAAGACTATCCGATTTGGCTGATGGACTGCATGTTACCAGCGGTATTAATATGAAATGCAAAACTGCTAAAAGTATAATACGTAGTCTAAACTTTGCCATAACTAACTGCAGCTCTTATGTCGGGGTTTGCGCTTATGACCAATTTTATATATATATACTATGTGACGATGTCGAAATGAAATTTAAAAAAATTTAAATTTGATTTTGTTGTTTCTTGCTATGATGGTTCTCCTTAAGGGATTTTGTATTTTATTAAAATTAAAAAACAAAAAATTATTTTAACAAATTTTACACAAGAACAGTGTCCGACTGATGAAATAGAATATCGAAATCAAATAGAAAAAATAAGAAAGAAGCAAAATGTCAATACTATATATATATATACAACAATATATATGCTATATAAATGCAATATAAAGATATAACAAATGTTCAATTAATGTGTGAAGAATGCGATTAAAATCGACGTTCGTAAAATTACACGGTTTGTATTATTGCACGGTTTATTTATATGTACGTAATGGAAAGAAGAGCACCTTACTAATAATAATTAGCTTAAAAAATATCTGTTTTATCAATTTGCTAAAATACTAATTACTACATCTACATGTACAATACCGAAGGTACTGAAATATCTTTCTTTCTCAGAAATATGAACGAAACCGTTGCATAAGTAATCCGAAGAGTTTTAATCAAATGCTTTGCTCCTCACTGTTAGCAGTGGCACTCTTATAGGAAATGCATGATGCTATAGTAAACAACTTGTCCGGATATATTGTAAGCGTTGTATTGGGTAAAGCAATCACTAATTAGTACTTTTTACCCAGAAGAAACGCATTAAATTCAGAAGACTAGGAAAAAATTGGGTCTACCCAAAGTTTGTTCCAACGCTAACTGCACATATCTTGCAGTGACGACGTGCCATTTATTGAGCGATTTTTTGAAATCAGCGAATGTGACGCCATTGATGTAAAGAAATGATAATCGATGGAAGAATAGTGTCTTGACTTAGTCGTATAGACTAGCTTTTCCCAAACTGGGTGCTTTTATGATATCGCTTTTACGTATGAGATGGAGCATTGGCATCGGAAAAAACTTGATGACTTCGCGTTGGTTTTTTGATAATCCGGTCATTTTTGAACTGCGAACTATTTAAATCGATAAATTATTTTTGCTAGCGTTTTGATATCAACTCCTTCTCCAGTCTGTACCAGATTATAATACCGTGATCCCATCATCAATGTCAAATGTGTCTCTTCGGAAAAGTCCACCTGTATCCTGCACTAAATGTAGTACAAGACATTTCTGATGTTTTAGCGCTTTGTGAGACAAAACGCTAATAAATGATTTAGTACTGGAATGATTAAGAATGTTGCGCAACAAATTACCGCGGAAAATTTCAGGCTTCGGAAACGTTCAGGTAATTAAACGCGGTCGGACCATGATAGAGTTGCTAAACATTGTGTAATGTATTGTTGGGTAAAATGTACCTCTTATGGCCTCTGGGAAATTCATGAAGAACAACAGATCGTTCTTAGTGGGATGACCTAAATAAGAATTAATGAACAAATCGATCCTTCCGTTTCCGTTTTTTTAAATCACTTTTCGAAATTTCGTTCAGTAGATTCTTTGCGTTTTGATTTTTATACCCATCACCAAGGAATGGTGAGGTTAAAATTTTAGCAAGGGCCAGAAAAAGGCTTCAGAGATTCCAAAAGGTAAATATATTCTTGATCAGAATCCGAATCCATTTAAGCATGCCCGTCTATCCCTCTGGCCATCTGTCCGTCTAGCCATCTGCGTGTAACATTGCCTTCCGCTTTTTTACTGGAATACTCGAATACTACTCGAATAATAGACAGACACGCAATTAAAGTTTCCGCATAAATTCTACCAAACATCAGCCGCACCAGTATTAAAACACCATAAAGTATATGTTAGTATAGCAGTAATCACTTTAGCTACGATCGATATAGTCTTCATCTTTATGTCTGTCGGTCTGTCTGTCTACTTAGATATCTTTAAACATTATTTAAAATAAAAAAACTTAGTTAAGTCAATTATTGCTGGTAAAGTTCCGTATTCAACTTTTAAAAAAATCATCCATAATTGGAAAAAAAGTGGCAAATATAACCTTTTCCTAAAGCTTGACTCTCTTAGCACTTTGTTCAAAACAACTTAATTTAGTTTGCAATAATCCTATATTTGAGCGGCGTCAACTTTTGGAATCAACTAAACTGGATCAGCAATCTAGCCCTAATTGTCAAAAGATCAACTAAAAGCAATGCGACATAAACTTTCCCTATGCATTAAACAATATTTGTTCTAGCTAACTAGCAGCCAGATATGACATATGTTATATTCGACAGATACGTATTATTGTATTTAGATATTTTATTAAGACTGCCTGATATTTACTTCTTCGACAATGAGTAAGAAGAAGAATGATTATTTTCTAATATAGTGGGATAACCAACACTTAACTCTTCTGGGCAATAAATATATGCACATACACTCAATTCTCTTTTTACACGAATTTTTTTTACACGAATTGGACTTAACACGAGTTCAAAAGAAAAAAATTTCTTTTTTTACACATTTATGAATTTCAGATATAATTCCCTTTTTCTAAAGTAGAAGTTATTTTTTATAAAATATTTGATGAATTGAAATGTGTAAGCACGCAATAAATTAAGTGAAGTCTAACAATAACTTTTTAATATTGTTTACACCTAATTCTCCTTTTACACGAATTTTTTTTACACGTATTTTTTGGGAACGTATCTATCGTGTAAAAAGAGAACTAGGTGTATATATAAGTGTAGTTTGCTTAAAAGCAGAAGAGCGGAGGTTTTTAGGTGGTTTAAGAGTGTGTCTTGAATGACGGCGCTCGGGCTTAGTGGGCGTAGTAGGCGTAGAATCCTCAGTCCCCTCTGATTTAGTTACGTGTGACTCGTACTTAGTGCTTCCGCAATAAAATAGTTTATGACTGGGCAGTTCCTGTGCTTCCAGTTCCTGTTCTAGCCAATAGCTCGCAGCTGATTTACGTGACGTTTGCATATTCCATGAGCATTCTATAAAATAGTCTACTTTTTCCTAGCACTTTCATGACAGTGCCAAATTTTCACATGTATGTTTTTTCTCCACAGAACATAATTATCAGAATTTATTATAGACTTTTCTCTCGTCTCATCATATAGTGAATATATGTGAAATCTCTCTTTTAGTTGCATTCGAGTGATGAGAACAGGAATTCCTTAATTGCAATATAAACACGAAAGCCGGTAAACTAAACTATCTTTTTGTTAATCAAGTAAGTAAGTAACAGTACTGAGCGTAATAGAATAAGTCGTCTGTCTATTCATTGATTCATTTCGTTAATGTGTGCATTATCATGAACATCGCATTTGGTCAGTCAGTTATTTGAATTTATCATATCTCTGTTATTACACGAGTAAGTGCGTGTGTGTGTGTGTGTGCATTGTGTATATGTTTGCATGACTGTTTTTACATTGGGCTATACGATTTTTCATATTCCAATTAACCAGCAGTCAACGCGAGTACGTTAAGGCGTTCATAACACATATGTAAGAAGAGCGATATTGAAATTTTTTTTATTTACATTTACTTTTACTCCATTAGCCATTGAATAGCTAAATAAAATTGTTTACTTTATTTTACAAAAAGGTATATATCTGTTACATATTTTTATAAACGTGAATTTCTTTCAAATGCAATAAAATATTTTCTTATCGTTTTTGGCTCTTTGACAATAAAAAAAAAAAACAAATTATATATATATATATATATATATATATATATATATATAAAGTGAATTATAAAATTTCTTGTCGTGACATGAAAAAGTTAATAATTATCTCATGGAATTCTAACAATATATCTAAAGTTATTTAACTGAAAAAAAAATATATTTGTTGTTGTTACCAAAATGGTTTTTTTTTTCTACTTTAAAATACTTTTACTGACACGGCGGTTTATTTTTGACGGCGTTTAAATTTAGTTTCAAATTTTCATTGTACATCTCTTTTTACACGAATTTTTTTTACACGTATTTTTTAGGAACGTATCTATAGTGTAAAAAGAGAATTAGGTGTATTTATGATTGTGATTCAAACTAATTTCAGCAGCTTTTCTATGAATTAATACAACTTTAACTGCATTCTTAGCATTGAAATATTTTATTATCGCACATACAGGTGTTTTTCTTTTTTAGTTACTTTTGGAAACGATTAATAAGTTGTTTAGAATAGAATCGATTACATGGTTTACAATTATTTTTGTTCAGTTTAGATGAAGTTGGAAGCAAATGTTTTAAGGAAAATATGCTTCGAGTTTTTTCTATAAAATGTCTTCAAACACGCGCACATCATTTGTGATTATTTAAAATAGAAAACTTTCTCACTACAGCAATACTTAATTGACATTGTGTTAAGTCCATCCTTCTATTGGTAGGACCCCGGTGGACCCACTTACTTAGAAACTTGATCAACGCAAAATTTTCGGCTGTAATTAGTTCTCTGTTATGCGGTCATCTGTCTATCGGTTTTCTAAGTTTTACGCCTCTTAGGCTGTCAGCCCAATTTGTTGTCTGTCTTATTGTAACCTTCTTGTAGGCTAAGTTTTTACAAATGCCAATCGGTTCACTTACGTTTATTCGCTAATTTCAATTTTCTTACATTTGTCTGCTTATGCGTCTATCTGTCGCGCCTCTACTTACCTCCCCCTGCATAAAAATCTCTCTGCTCATAAGTTATCCATGCACTTGTCTATTCGTAGTTTACCACAGGACTTTCTTTCTTTCTTCTATTGTGTTGTTGTTGGGATGCGGCTGTTCGCCCTTTTTTCAATTTACCTAGGGTCCGATAGGCGTCTGTCTGCCGAAAGGTTTGACCTTTGACACGTTTGACAGTTTCGTGTTCGCCCGAACCGTGGGAAAATCTTTTACTCGGTGCGTATGCAAAAAAGGCCAGAGATTTTAGAAGGAGGGAAGGACACGCTCGTATACGTATCTCCACAGACGCTGGGACGCTGAGGTAATGTTTAGCCTTCACGGTATGTAAAACACCTAGACACATCTGCGCACACGATCGCCGAAGCGGCTGCGTGTGAATGTTTAGGCACCTGGCTGGGCAGGCGTGTGGCCTTGTGCCAAGAACTTGTTTATCAAAGTCTTCGTCGATTCGCATTTCTTCCCATATATTTTTGAATGTCTTTATGTGTGCGCATCAATCCCTCCGCGTGCAGATCTAAACTTTCTCAAAGCCAGTAAAATTAAGATAAAATCCTCCATCTTGACATATGTACTTTTTTAATTGATTTTTCATTTTCAAATATTCGAAGTGAATTACAAGGCATGTACAGCAACTACTAAAATCTTTACATAAGCATTTTTGATTTATATTAACTCATTAATTCTTCAAATTATAAAGTCTGGAAGGCCAATTAAAACATAATTACATAATTACATCATCTAATCCCTTGCATTTTAGCATCACTTATATGTTTATTAATATAAGTTGGAAACTCAGTGACTGCATAAATAACTCAATATCATACTGCGAAAGTGCATGTATGTAGATTCTTGAAAGACATTTTTTCATGAAAAGTGTGAATAGTATACTGATACACCTTTATTGATATAGTTAACCCTTTTGCGACAGCGTACCAGTCAACAAACAAATGCCCTATGTAGAAGGCGTGAGCCGTTGCCACCCACGAAGTGCTTGCCCGACGGATAAAAATATCTTATTTTACCTTTCGCTGTGTTGGAAGAGATAATTATTTCGTTGCACTGCTTGTGCGTACCTCGGATGGGATTTTGAAACGCTTTAACTTAACCTAGTTTGATGATTACTTTGTCGTTCTAGCGACCAAGGGCGTTCTCAAAAGAACAAAAAAGAGGTATCGAATTAAATTTGCAAACTTGGATATATATACGAGAGGCTAGGAGTTTGAGGGAAACACTTCTTGTAATCAGAGAAAAGTCCCCAGGAAACTCCCCATTTTCTATGTATTTCTATAACAAAATATAGCTGCAAACAAGTATACACCTAATTCACTTTTCACACGATAGATACGTTTCCAAAAAATACGTGTACAAAAAAAATTCGTGTAAAAAGAGAATTAGGTGTAAACAATATTAAAAAGTTCCTGTTAGAGTTCACTTAATTTATTTCGTGCTTACACATTTTAATTCATTAAATATTTTATAAAAAATAACTTCTACTTTGGAAAAGGGAATTATATCTGAAATTCATAAATATAAAATCGTGTTAAAACAAAATAATTCGTGTAAAAAAAGAAATTATTTCTTTTGAACTCGTGTTAAATCAAATTCGTGTAAAAAGAGAATTGGCTGTAATTTCTTCCGCTTTTAGCGATAGTCGACTATAGACGAGACCTATATGGGACAGAGTAATGTAAAATAACTATTTATTTATTTATCTATTTATTTATGTTTTCCCTTTTTTTTTAATTTAAGTTAATTTGACTTTAAAGCTTTACAATGATCACATTTTCTGTACCTGAATTCTAAATCTAATAAGCAGACGAGTAAATAAATAAATATCGATCATACAAGGCATACAAGGCAAAGCTATAAAAAGTTCGACCTAATTACTCGATAAATTCTCATTTATTAAGCATAATTTTAAACATAATACGTAATAAACATACGTTTGAATGAAAACATATTTTAATAAGAAACAATTCATTTAGATTGTTGTTCGTATTAAAGAGAACAGAGACACAACAATGCATTTATGTGGGTATGTTTGTGCACGTCCATTTCTAAGAAGAAATTATTATTAAAACTAATTATTTAAAAAGTTGATGATAAAAAGTCACAAAAAAAAAACACAAACAACGTGACGGCACATACATATTTGGAATTTGGAATTTCTTCAACGATATAAATTCCCATTAAAAAGTGCATATATCAGCACGATATATGAACCGCTGATTTGCCAAATCAATTAACTCCACTTTCGGTTTTGTTTTTTTTTTTTTTCATTTTCATTTTCATTGACAATAGCAATAATTAATTTCCGAAGTCAATTAAAGACACTTTTTAACAAAATAATTCAAAATCAAATAGATATGAATATCGTTTTGTATCGCTGCTCAAAGAAAGAATGTACAAACCAAATGTAAACAAACGAATTTTATCATCCTTTTTGTACGTTTCGTTGTGTAGAGTTGATCGATTTGGCAAGTAAGGCGTTCACATATATATGTGTGTATAAGTGTGTATATATTTTATCAAATTAAGAAAAAACCAAAACATGTTTTTTCGTCATCAACGTTTTCTGGTGATTTTTATAATCTTACAAATATAATAAATAATAAACAGTTTAGAGTAAACGTCTACTGTAAATAGTCGGTGCTTTGTGTTTTTTTTTTTTTTTTTTTTATCTCTGTGAAGTGAAGACAACAGGTAAACCGGAACTGCGTTTATTAAATAATCAGTTCATTTTTATGAAAAGAATTTTTCACACCTAGATGTAGATTTGCTGTTTATTGTAAAACACACACGTACGCTAAAATATATATGTGCTTTCGATCACCGTAAGATTGCAGATAGCTTTCTGCCTCTGCCTTTCGAATTATTAAGGTTATCAAATTTGTTATTACTTTAAAAAGATGAGAGAAGAAGAAGAGAGATAAGTAAGAAGATTAGTTTCTTTTACGCTCTCCAACACGCTGCATGCATGTCCTTTGACTTGTTTGGCCCATTTTCAAAAGTACCTGGTGTGTATGCAAGAATTTCCAACGTTTCTGCCAAATTTGAAGTCGACATCTTTATTTTTGCGACTAGAAGAGTATCAACAAGACACACCTACAGATGGACAGACACGGCAAAATCGACCCTAATCGAGAATAGATGCGCTTTCTAGTCTCTCGGAAGCTTCCTTTTGGTTGTTGCAAATATTATTATTATTAAAAAAAAAAATTTTCAATTTTTTTTGTGCAGCGAAGCAGCAAAAAAGCGTTGATTTGATCTATTGGTATTCCCCTGTTTTTTTCCTATTATTTCATTTCGCTTATTATTATTATTTTTAATTATTTCGCACGTTGATAAGAGATGCGACTTTACTCGTTTGTATTTTCTTATGCTTTATAGCAAGAAAGATATATTAAATTTGTTGTGTAGAGGTCCATAGCGCGTAGCGATGAACCTTGGAATCCTTATGAGCGATTATATTTTTTAAGAATTATTATTGAATATGATGAAGGCTTGACTAACCTATTTGTGGGACCAAATCGCGATTACGTTTTTCAAAAATTACGGTCAGAGAAAGAATTCTCTCATCCAAAGCTTTTACAAAGCAAAGTGCTTGATGATCCTTACACTACCAAAAGGCTGTACATGTGTTTGATTAGACATATACTCGAGTATGCCTCTGTGGTGTGGTCTCCTTCATGTAGGTGCTATGTAGATTCAATTGAATCTGTTCAAAAGCAATTCTTGCTGTTTGCCTTTAGGAATTTCGGTGGGGATCCGATTGCCTCTCTTCCTTCCTATAAAAATATGTTGCTTCTGTTATCCTTACCGTCTCTTGAGAAACGTAGATTTGTTTTTGGCGTTTCCTTCGTAATCAAAGTAATAAATGGTGCTGTTGACTCGCAGTCATTACTTGGAGAAATAAGTTTTAATGTCCCTAACCGCTTCTCTAAGCACTTTATCTTGGTTGAGCTTAGTCAATGTAAATATAATTATGAGCTGCTTAACCCGCTCGGAGTTGTTTGCAAGAACCTAAATGACATCTATCACTTATTCTCATTCTCTTTAAAGTTCCTTAAAGCAACATTGCTTAATACACGTGATTATCAAAGTCGTACTTAAACTAGCTTTTAACCCTAAAAAGTCATTATGTTTCGAAAATGAATTGTTCTCAACTATTATCGGTTGCCAAGCTTATGCATGTTTGCGATGGCTTAGGGGTTCATTTGCAATTTGGTTCTGTACCGGTTGTGGGTGTGGCTCTATGCTAGTTGTATACATGCTTTTTTCCTTTTTATTTGTTTAAGATTTACTTTAAGAGTCAATTGAACTCGACTGTCATTTGTTTTAGTCGAGTTTCATGTATAAGTGAATAAACAAATAAATAAATAAAATATTCGTCGGATATATTCTGGCATACTATCTTTCGAGCACACAAAGTGTGGCGTTTCTAAACGAATAAGAGAATAAATCGTTCATGTTTCTAGAGCATGTTATGTTTGGACGCAAAATATTTTTTTCTTCTAGTTCTCAAATGTAATTACAAAAAAAAATATATATATAAATCATAGGTATCAAAAAGTCGTTGTAACTCGAGTGCAATTCTTGGAATTTATTTCTTGCTTTTGTTTTTGCTTATTTCAGTAAAAAATGAAAAATTAAGCTCATATTTGAAACCGCGATGATTTAGCGACATTTTGTTACTTAATCCGCTATTAACAATAAATTTTGTTTAACATATACCGGCGCACACGAATTGATATGCACATGCATAAATTGAAACGTTCGCGTGTGTTTACAAATCAATGCATGGAAAAAACATTATTTAATCATTTTAATGTGATATCAATATATAAGTATAGGAGTGTAGAGTAAACCGTAGCGCACATACTCATGCATTCTATGTATGCAATGTTTCTACAAATTGTGATGTTGAGCAGAAAAGTTTTGCAAATTTTGCAATGTTGCGCTAATGTAGCTGAGCCAACATGAGGCTGAGGTGATGAGGTTGGTTGATGAGGTTGATATGCTATTAATATAACGGTCAATATAAAGGTTTACTTGCTACGGTTAGGTCTCATTTTCTTATAGAGTAGTTTTGTTTTCTAACTTGAGGTATCTTTAAGCACTTACTGCCCGTTTCTTCACCTTTATGGAGAGATGGGATGATAGGAAAGTTGTATGAGAAAAACCACGCATGAGAAAATCTTTAGATAAATAAATACAAAAATGCTGCAATTTTTTGTTAATCCGAAAGCTTATAAATGACCTAATTGGGATCTATAAGTTATTATGTATAGAAAACTTAAATTCTAATTTTAAATAAAACCTTGATAAATCTTTTGAACCGATGCTCGCTACAGATCACCGGGTCTCAAGTCATTTATGTTAGAATGCTTTTTAAAGTTGTTTTTGAAATTGTTTCCACCTATCTCGAGGAAGCTTAATCTCTTCTCTTTAGTTTGAGATGGATAAGCAGCATGGTAGCTTTGGTAGCCTTATTTAGAGCAAAACTAGACACTTTGGCCGGGGGAAAGTTGGCTGCGCTGAGTGCCTTATAACTGATATTAGTTGTGAAGATATGCTCGCACTCATCGAAAGATACATTGACTGGGATCATGATTTGCTTTGTCGGCCCATCAGTGCAAAAGTAAAGAGAACGGCTCAACGACTTGCTTTTAAGCCAGCGTTAAGAATATCAACCTTATGAAAAATGTATAGCTAATATCTAAGAAACATTGCTTGGCTCAACAGATACATATAGCAAAGTGGTCACGATTCCCTTACAAAGGATGATATATGATGTATTCATGTCGTCGAAATCGATTCACTTCGAATTATAATAATAATTAGCAAGACATTGTAATAAACTAAAACGAAATATGTCTATCAATTATATTAATGTGTCATCACGTTTCCAACACCATTATATATATGAAAATTGAATTAAAGATTTTGTGGTCTTTCATTTTTATATAACAATTTATGACAAAACTAATCGCACATGCATTTTATAAATCGTTTAAAAAGTTTTTTAACGAAACGTTTGAATCTGAATCTGTGGATGACACAGATATAAATGTGTTACCCAAATCAGTCATTTCTGCTCACTAATATGCATTTTTTTGTTTTTGTTCTCTATCTGTTTATGTATTTTTTAATTTTTATAAAACTTTCCAGTTGCTGACCTAAGGAAAGATTTTTTGCTTTCATTTGTAACGCAAACTCTCTCTGTAGGTCTGTTTACATATATACATATATACAGTAAACACTTTTTAAAATGAACAAATCGATATATAAACAAATATGGGCAGAGTGGATATAATTTCATTTTATTCATCGCAGAGAAAAATCGTTTCTTCGAATTCCGCTGATAATAGGCAAAACTTTGATTAGTCTAAGATGATGAATCCGTTTTTCGATCGCTTGTCTGACACTTGTTCTATTTTCGTTATACCCAAAATGCAATAATCCCGATAAAAAAGAAAAATTTGTCGAAAAATTTTCCTAAATTAAGTTCGATAGGCCAAGGCTTAATCCACTTGATTTTGGCTTGACCCTGATATAATCTCAAAATATTTATTTAATTATTTATTATTTACTAAAATGAAATGAGTCAACCACGCATAACCGAATATTTTTGTCTTTATTCAAAAGTGGGCTATTTTTAAGACCTAGATCTACCTAGGAGTGATAATCTTAAACTTATTCTAATAATGAAAAACCCAGTCTTCAGCTATTACACTGATTGGCAGTAAAAATTTAATAACTCAGGTTTTCTGTATTGTTCATGTATACACAAATACATGTTCATGTATACATCTGAGCAACATATCTATTTTTGATTAGTGTGAACTTTTAAATCGATCTACGCGATCGCCGAAACGCTTGAGATAAGAAATGGAAACTTTGTATCAAACAGTTTAGATCAAGGTGACAAGACAAGCTTAGATATGAGCTGCCCTACAGACGAGTACTGAAGGATCAAGGCTATCAGCTCGGTGTTCGCAGGTTCCAATCTCAATGCGGTAGGCAACACTTGATCGAAGCATTTTGGGTGCTTAGCTTGGAAAGGGTATAACGCATTGTCTTACACGTATGGGGACATCTTTTGAGCGGTTTTAAAAAAGAAAATATATATTTAGTGACGAGTATATATTTTTCACGATGCCAAGTAAAATTTTTCTAATATTCAAAATATTTCTTCTTCTTCTTCTTCTTCTTCGGCAATTTCAAAATATTTCTTATAACTGTTTATGATGATTTATATTGTGTTCTAAACTCAATCTAAAAATATAAATTCCCTCCATATATATAAATATATATATATCCATTAAGAAAACAAAGTAGATCGTAAACAATTGTAAGAAATATTTTGAAATTGTCGAGTAAGAAGAAGAAGAAATATTTTGAATATTAGAAAAATTTGTAGGATCATGTTTTGCCCTGATTACATTTATCATAATTTCGTTTTTTGGATCGAGTAAATATAATTTTCTTCAGTTGAAAGAACCAAAATCATCGCTGTGTTAATAGGTAAAAGAATTGTCACAATTTTTGCTTTGTTAGCCAGTGACCTGGATTGAGCGAATTTTTCATTTATCTACTAGCAAGTCTTCTTATATTTAACTTTACTGTGAATGTAAGTGACAAAGCAGTGCTTAGTTCTTATTAATATCGATTTTTTGTTTGTTGCTTTAACTCATCTGCTTATGTAGCATGCCGCACATTTCCGAGGTATACACTTAAGTATTTTAGTTCTACATGACTAAATTTATAAAACATTTGTAACCGCTATTGCGTTTTTACTAAATTCTCTAACTAAAGGAAACTATATTGTGTCATATTTAGCACAAAGAACTCGTTATTAACACTAAACATTTTAGGTATCTTAATGGAATTTAATTAATTTTAGCCCAACAAAACACAGTACTTGCAATCTGGTAAATCGGATTCGTAGGCAGTGCAGATTTTCGTAAACTCAGCTCATATTGAATCTCACAAAAAACAAAAAGTATCATCTTACGAGGACCCAAGGCGGGCGTTGCCATCGTTTGTGATATTTCACCCATCTTGAACCGCGATCTATTTCGCTCATTATTCCCGTCAGTTAACTACTTATTATCGCCCGCCATCAGTGCTTTCAAAACTGCCCCGATTTCTTATCATTGTAGAAGGAAATTCAGTCCGTTAAGCCTTTTCCTTCCTATGTCGATTATGACCTATTGCTTTTACAGCGTGCCACTTGTGGTACAAGGACATATTAAGCTTGTTTGTATGCACATAACACGCAGAAGGACTTAAAATAAACCCAGCTTTTATTATATTAATCGATTCGGAATCACTTTCTGAATCGATTTAAGCTTGTTTGTGCCTCTGTTTGTCTTGCTTTCTTGTGCTCATGCTACAGGTCTCAACTTCTTTGCTATTTTAACGCAAACGTTATTGAAAACGGTTCAGATCGGATAACTTTTTTGATCACTTCCCATTTAGGGCCTTATTTAGAGAAATTGTTACACGAATAACTGTATTAAACAGATATATACGGGAATATGTTTGTAACAGATGTAAAAGATCTACTAGGACAAAATAGAGTAAAAATAACCAACATCATAGTCGGCTGAGACCGTCCATTAACTACCCTACACCACTTCGCCTTATACACTTATTCGCCTATTTTGATAACAATACATCAAATTTTTTACATTATTTTCACGGACAAACGTACTTTTCAAGAAAGCCCATACATTAGAGGACCACACGAAATGCTCCACATTTACTTAACTTAAATTATTTCCCAAAAAAAAAAGTTATACTTTCTGCCCATAGAAGGGCTTACCATTTATGATAACACCTATATATATGTTAGGGTTTAAAAAACAGACCTACCCGATCCAAATTCCCTAGTGTTAATTTTCTTTGCTAAATTACTACTATCGCCTAATTTTCATCATAAAATAGTAAAAATTAAATTTTTTTCTGAAGGGCTTACCATTCATGTGAAATCTTATATGCGATAGTAACCAAGAAATAGACCTACGTGGTCCAAATTCAGTAACCATTAAATATTGAAAATTACTTACCATGTAAGCGTGGCTCAAACAATTGCCCCAACCGATTCAAAGTTTTCACACCAATTTAAAATGCTGAAATATTGTTACTCGGCGAGTCGTCTAAACGACTTTTTAAAACAGAGCGTTGTATGGGGAGAGATCAAAAAAATAGATCGAACCGGACCATTTTCAAGAGGTTTGGTCCTTGGGTCAAAACACGTTACTGTACCAAATTTCATCAAAATATCTCCAAAGTTACGACCTGTAGCTTGAACGCAAATATGCACGGACAGACAAGCTCGGTTTACAAAATGGTTTTGAATATCATAAAAGTTGGGTTTATCTTAAACTCTTCTAGGTAGTATATACGTTTACACCCTGTACTAGAGGTGATGTGGGTTATAATAAAAAAATATTGGGTGGCAGATGTAAAGCGAATTATATCGCTAATTATGATCACAAAACCAAAGAAAACCAAGCTATTACTACTGACCGTACAAGCACTGAAAGGCTGGAATGTACAAAGCGATTTGTTTCAGAGACAATACGTTACTCCAGATTTTTGATTGGATTCTTAAAGGAGGTTACGTTCAGTCTTTAAGATCTTGCATTATTAATTCAGTTTCTTAGATATATGGGAAGGGCATAGTTGAAAAAGGTGAAATTGATCCACTGGATACTTCTAGTATTAATAGGCATTATATATAGGTATTCTTCGGAGAGTGATTAGTTTCTGTTATAATTTACCGAAACTTATTTACGATTCATTCTTCATTTTTCGGTGTTAAGTAAAAGTCTTTACGATATTTTTCCATAGTTAATAGTCCTCACTATAAGTTAACGAAATCAATTGATTGCAAAAGGTTTTACCGCACTTCAACTTCGTGGATTTATTTACAAATCTGTGAAAATTTATCGAAAAGAATTTTAAAAAAAATTTAAACTCAATTACTTTCTTTTCCAAACATGCACGTACTTTCAATGAATACGACCTTTTTTATGACGTCCGGAGCCGTGTAGGATGACTTGCATTTTGCTTTTATTATACAAGTAAAACCCCTTATTAAAGTTAATAAAGAATAATTTATGAGAGACAATAAGTGCCAATAAGATATCTTATTAAGTTTAATTGGTTTTGTTAACAAGATAGCGCTACATTTTTATTGAACATACATATGCACATGATCGCGAAACAATTGATATGCATTGCATATTAATACTGATCTGAGTTAGGAACGACCGCAAGAACGGAGTAGACAACTGTAGGCAATTGATAGCACGAAAAGGAAATGAATTCTTACGCATTCAAATACTCTGCTAAAGTTCAAGGAGCATATTAATTGTAGCATTCCGTTGGAAGTTACAATTACTAAGTAATACAACAAATTGAATTATATACGTAGATCTTATTTATTTATTTATTTAACCATTAGGTATAGCTGCATAACTTTATGGCTCATAACAAAATCTATATATTATGGATTAGGAATAACTTAACCTATGGCTTAGAATACTTAACCCTGAACCTATATCGGCAAAAGGAAGATAAAGGAAAATAACAGCAACACCAACGCTTAGCAGCTCGCAATAACGTTAGCGTTTAAGTAACGTACGTTTCATGTCCTCACTTCTACCAGAAATGGAGCATAAATGAATAAAGACTTTGCAGAGGACAGAGGACAGAGGGTGCGCATAGGACAATTCATTTTATAGCCAGCCTGACAACGAGATAGAGACTCGGCATGGGGCAGTGATGCCAAGCTCATTCAGTAGATGAAGACCTTGCTTAGGCTTAGCCACGAAGCTCACAGCAAGACCCACCCTTCTTTTCTCCAGAGAATTTAGACTGTGATTGTAAAGAAGAAGCGTTGTTTGCTCTCCCCAACTAAGCCCGCAGATGGCAAAAGGGAGCAAAGGTTTCTGGACAGATTCCACAATCTGCATCTGCTTGGCGACCAAACCATTAAGGGATACTCGAAAATAGGCCCAATTTTACGACACGTTGATCATCAATTTGCAGTAGCGTTGATTCTTAGGTCAAAACACGTCACCGAACCGCCGGAATATCCCAAAAATTGCGATTTTTATTTTGAACAGAAGAAAATAAGATGGACAGGCGGACAGACAATTTTAGATCCATCGGTGTAATAAAAGTTGAATCTATTTCAAATCCTTCTAGATGTTGCATACGTATGCACAAACTTAATGTGCCCTTGCACCACAAATGGTGTAGGGTATGAACATGGCGTCGATTTTATATAAGAAATTTTTTTTTATTTTAAGTCGGTCAAAAATCTTCTTTAAAATTGGTTACATACTACGAATTCTACTAAAAAGTATTACAACGGGGCAGTATTTGAAAATGAAAGTCAATCGAAGGAGGACTGAATGTTCGACTCGCTCGAAAGGCGTAGTTCCAACAAAAATTTTAAATAGTGGTAGTATATTATTGTAATAGAAGTTGGGACTTCAACTCGAACAACTAATTTTTAGAGCCGCTCTTCGATGTCTATCTCGAACGTGTAGGGCATCATTTCGTGGGAAAAAGATGGTCCAAGAAATTTCACATTCATGTACACTTCAGATGCCTTCATTGACACAAGGAAATTGTCGCCCAATAACAACAATAGAACCACAGAAATGACGAAATATCTTACCACCTTGAGGCATCGCTTAGTTAAAAGAAAACGCTTTTTCTTCAATTATGGCGCACCTTTTTGGCGATCACAGCCACGATTTCCACGTAACCACGATATGAACAAAAGCATTTTATGAAAGGGAATAAAGAGATAATAATGAATTCCAATCTCTTTACCTGTTCGTTTATATTTGAGAAGGTGGAACGCGCCATATCCCCAAGAGAATTTGAAGTACGCTATCTTTAAATAGATAGTCAGTCTAAAGAAGTCGATGATCT
The DNA here is from genome assembly GCA_000688715.1 of Glossina pallidipes. Classification (NCBI taxonomy): domain Eukaryota; kingdom Metazoa; phylum Arthropoda; class Insecta; order Diptera; family Glossinidae; genus Glossina; species Glossina pallidipes. The sequence continues at coordinate 99,818 of KK499978.1, forward strand.
TCGCCTTTGTCATGAAATGTGACAAACACTTTTGAATTTTTTTCATAGCATCGGGGTTAGAGGACTCCACAAAATCGTGGTGACTGTCCATCCATGTGTCATCGCTCACCATTGGAATTAAAGGTTCAAGCATGCATCCACGTTAAACTCTAGATACATTTGCTTTTTCGACGAAGGAAATCGATCAAAGTGGAATTTTTGCTCTATAAACCGTTCTGTAGTGAAAATCCGCTGATTGGAGAAATGATCGTTGTGCTGTGGAGAACAACAGAAATATTTTGAGACGATATTTTTCCCTGGGCAATTGTAAAATATATGGCCGTATATGCTTTTTCAGTACCCATTTTAGTATCGGACGAGCCCAAAAGCTCTAATCGTTTATATGCCTTCCTGATATTTCGGAATACCCTCTCACGCGTTTTGATGCAAAAAAGGAGCAAAGAGAAGAAGAATAAAGAGTTGGTAGGCTGGTAGGTTGGTGATATGATGACTGCGTCGTATTCTTTTACTGATCTGTAGGATGACGTAGTTAAGGATTATTCGTTAAGATTCAAATTAAGATTTGGTACCCATGCTTTACAAATTTGCAAAGGTTCCGGTTCTTTTTTGTTTGATTGATAAAATGGATGTCGCTATACTCACTAAAAAGTTCTTCTTTTTTTTCTTTTTCTTTATTTACAGTTCATTACTTTGACTATGAAAGTGTACGATACGAGATCACTTAACTAACTTGCGTATATATAAATAAAACAATCTCTTGACAATAAACGTGAACATGCGATTTTTTAATTCAAGATCTTTTCAAACTTGCATTTATTTTTCATGTATCTTAATACTGGGTAAGCTTTAAATATTTTATTGTTTTTGTTAAAAATTTTATCGAAAACTTCATTTCAGTTCCCCACAAAATAGCGCTGGCATCAAACCATACCGGTCTGACAGTATCAAGTCATGATATTCTTGTGCTAGTAAACGATAGCACGAGTTTTGATATTTTAGCTTTGTAAGCGTTTCTTTGGATTACAATATTTTCGCTTTAACAAATCCTTTGATTTATGTAGAGAATCCTTTAAGCAGGATGTCGAAGCGAAGCTGTTAACTCAACATGAAAACTTAGTTAAACTGATACCAACAGAGCACATATTCAAAGCCGACACAATTGAAAATGTAACCGTAACAGTTAGTGGCCTAAATCCCGGCCATTTAGTTGTTAGTGCCGAAAGTCAACTAAACGAAACTTGGATGTAGGTTTCATTTCTTTTTCTTATATAATTAATTTTTCATTTAAATATAAATTTTTTTCTTTTTCCAGTATTGAGGATCTTTTTGTGCGCATCACTGTGGCCAATTCGCGAAGTATTATTTATATATCGTTTATATTCGGTTGGATTTATTTTGTAGCGTGGTCCGTTTCGTTCTATCCGCAAATCTATACGAATTTCCAACGAAAATCGGTTATTGGCTTAAATTTCGATTTCGTTTACCTAAATATTGTTGGCTTCACTTTGTATAGCGTCTTCAATTGCGGCCTATATTGGATACCCGCACTTCAAGCCGAATATGCGAAACGTCATCCCCGCGGTCTTAATCCGGTCTTGTTAAACGATGTTGTGTTTTCCTTACATGCCGCCTTTGCTACGATCATAACAATCGCTCAGTGCCTTATATACGAAGTGAGTAATCTTTTATCGTATCGTTATTATTACACATTTTTCTCATATAATTATTATTCTGCAGCGTGGTAAACAAAGTGTTTCAAAAACGGCTAGCGGTATGTTGAGTTTATTTGCTCTTATCGTGATTATCACTGCCAGTTTAGCTATCGCAAATGTGATACATTGGTTAGACTTTTTATACTACTGCAGCTACATTAAATTGACAATCACCATAATCAAATATGTGCCTCAGGTAAGTAGAGAAAAATTGCTTTATTTATAGATAAACTCTATAACATTTAATTTATATGTAATTGAACGACGTATTAAACTAACCTTAAATGTTATCACAAAAAAGGTTATCTATTAATTTAAATGAAGACATTGCACCGTTACATTGATTGGAGACGCAACGATCAGCTTACTGCCTCTGTCTACCTTATTCCCTTTCCACTCTTCTTTGCGAATATCAATTGCGAATAAAAATTTTTGAAAGTGGTTTAGCTATAAAAAGTGAAAATTAATTCGAATTTAACTAACAAAGACATCTCTGTAAACGCCGCAGCAGAGCTCGGTTAAATATTGAACATTTAGATATACACCCAATTATCTTTTTACACGAATTTTTTTTACACGAATTTGATTTAACACCAGTTCAAAAGAAAAAAAAATTCTTTTTTTACACGAATTATTTTGTTTTAACACGATTTACATATATGAATTTCAGATATAATTCCCTTTTTCCAAAGTAGAAGTTATTTTTTATAAAATATTTAATGAATTAAAATGTGTAAGCACGAAATAAATTAAGTGAACTCTAACAAGAACTTTTTAATATTGTTTACACCTAATTCTCTTTTTACACGAATTTTTTTACACGTATTTTTTGAGAACGTACCTATCGTATAAAAAGAGAATTAGGTGTAGTTGGATTTGGAAGCCTATTCTAGCCATATTATACATCGTATATGTGTGGGCACGTCATGAACCTATATAAAAATATTGGTCGAAAGAGCAAAAAAAATTCCAACTTTACTTTCGGGAACTACTTTGAACAATTTTTTGAAATTTGATAGGTTAGAAAAAAACGGCTATGGGAAAACCATTAAATTTGAGGCTCTAGTGCGACCAAACTAGAAATTGTCGCGTATATTTACCTGCACCATGGGAATCTATACGGAAATACCTTTCAAAGAAGCCAAATTAATTCAATTTCCATTTTTCAGAACTATGTTTACTACATTTTTGAAATTTGGTATTTTAGCATATACCAACCATTGGAAAATGGCCAAGATGCAAATCGGAACTCTACAATTGAAATTTAGTTTAGACGATTTGAACTGAGATCGTATCAATAGGCGTTACAAAGATTCCTGAGGAAACTTTGATATACCGTAACATTGAGTACGCGTTGGTCAATTTTACTATCTTCACATAGATTATATGCGCGAATTTTTGTCTATTTGTTTGCTGTACTTCTGGGCAAAAAGACCATTTTTTATTCCTTTGGAAAAACGGAATTTTTCTCGTAATACTATAGGCTTACCGTTCGACCGATTTGGCTCTATTTTAATGCTGACCTGCGTGCAAGAACTTTCAATGTTTCTGCCAAATTTGATATGTTTGCGGCCGGAAGAATGTTAACAACAAACATTAAACAAACGGGCAGACGGATTCAGAATTTGATGCTGACTAACAAAACATATACTATGTGGGAGGTCGGAAGCTTTCTTCTAGGCTTTGCAAAAGTTTACCATAAACGTTGAACACGTTATTAGGTTAATAAACTCGCCTTAGAAACATAACTTACTCTGCGCCTTACTCTTCGCGCTAAAATATACTTCATATTATTAAATTATATTTTATATATAAAATATATTTCTTATTATAATTTTTCATATGCAATGTCATCCTTTATTGCGGTTACTTTCAGGCTTTAATGAACTATCGTCGTAAAAGTACGGTTGGCTGGAGCATCGGTACTATTTTACTAGATTTTACGGGTGGTACCTTAAGTATGATGCAAATGATCTTAAATGCTTACAATTATGGTAAGTAAACACGTGTTGTTTTATATTCATCATCAGGCAAATAATATATTCCCTCATTTTGTCACAAATGGATATGAATTGTAAAACAAGTACATTTCCAAGCAGCCTGATATTCTAACTGAAACACGACCGAACACCTTACCTTAAAAGGATGTTAATGAAACTTTCAAATTTATAAGATTTTTAGTGAAAAGTAAAAGTTTTCCTGTACGCACGCATACACGTTTAAAACTCAACTTTTGCAACAACAAAAAAAAAAATTTTAAGATTCTGAGGGCATTATTAATTTGTTCACGACTACAATAATCAGAAAAATTAAAACAATTGCGAAGAAAAGTTAGGTTTTCAATATATTTATGCGATTAATTACAAAACTTTAAAAACGAAATTTGGGCCACAAATTTTGCATAATTTGTTCATACAGGTTCATACTCATGAAGGCAAATCAAGCAAATTAATTTGTTTATGTTGTTTGTTTTGTTGCAAGTACGCACGCGCTTTGCTCATAACCTACATAGGATAGCAAAATCGAAAATCTTATGAATTATTATATACATAGTAGGTTACGTAAGAAATATTCAGTTTTTGACGGAAATAAATAAATGTCCTTTCCATTTAGTTCCTATATCTCTTTTATGGATTCAATATTTCTTAGACTACACAGAAACACAGGCTTTCATGAACATCTGATAAGATATTGTTAATACCTTTTTTTGTTTCTAAAACAAAACAAATCTCTTTCTTTAGATGACTGGGCTTCAATATTCGGCGATCCAACGAAATTCGGTCTTGGTCTATTTTCTGTACTATTTGATGTATTCTTTATGCTGCAACATTACGTATTCTACAGGTGGGTTAAAAAAAGGTTTTAATGAATTTTCTCTATTAGTGCTTATGTAATCTATAGCGTTAGTAGCGGAGCTTTTAAACCAATCTATATCCCTATATAAAATATATGTACATTTTTATGTCCACATTTCATTTTGCATTTTTATAAAGCGATATGCATGTCATTTGCGTAAACGGATTGGTAATTAAAACCACCGAAATCCATTAATAATTTATCCCTTGAGATTTTAATATGCAACAACATAAATCTACTACTTTAGATAGGAAAATTATTGAAACAATACATATAATCAGTCAGTTTAGTCATTTCGCTTTTCTATGTGTACCAACTCTTTATAGTAAATGGTTTTGTAAAAGTTTAGGATATTACGTCATTTTACGTAGAACTGATCTCATATAGTCTACATTTAAGTGGTAAATCTAGACGAGTTTTTCAATCGCTTTCGTCTGCTTGTCCGGTATAGTTGCGTCTGTCCATTCGGTATAGTTGCCTAGTTCTTCATCAACTTTTTATATCATTCTTGAGTGTTTAAGGATCATTTCAACCAATAAAAACAAAAAACAAGGAAAATAAATAAAAACACTAAACACTAGCGCTGGTCCTTGGGCCAAGACATGTCAGTATAACAAATTTCATGGAATTACCCCACAAATAGCGATCTGTAAGTTGATTACAAAACGCAAGGTGGACAGACAAGCTTAGCTTTATCGTTATAATAAAAGCTGGGCTTATCTCAACTTCTGCTGGGTGCTGCATAAATCCGCGCTAACTTAGTAATCCCCCTACGACAAACAATGTATGGGATGATAAATCCTAAGAAAACCTTAAGACATTGGAAAAATATGGGAAGGGCTTTTCACAAAGCACGAAAGTGCGAAGGAACATGGCACATAGAAAATCAAAGATAGATGTAACGTACCCTCTATTTGGAGCTTGAGGCGGCGAAATTTATTCCACTTGTGCTGAGCATCGTTATATTAAACCGCGTTTATCTTTGTTAAACCCATAGCGACATATGTTTTCATGCTTTAGGAATTCATCTGCAATATACGCAATTCAGTTTATAATAACAATAATAATAATAATCACAAAAATTGTAGAAGTGGGTAACTAAATGTCGGCGTGCCAAAAGTTCGATTAGTAAAGAAGCGGAATTTATTTGCAATCATGTTTCCTTCTTATACAACCTGTTGACTACCTTTAAGAAAAGTGAAATTTTTTTTAATCCAGTCCTATATTACACCCATTTCCATAAAGTTCAATGACATGCGTTCATATTATTCTTAATAATGTGCCCTTCATTCAGTATTCATGCATTTAATCACATTCCGCGAAAAGAAAAACTTGGTTCAGAGATCTTCGATATTTACCCTGTCTTCATATATCTATATACATATTTTTTTTTTAATTCGACATTTGGCTTGTCTTGCACGTAACTCAAAATATAAGTCTTCATTGCATTTTACGGAATCTAAAACTATATATATTTTTGTAGACATGCGACCGAGACAACATCTAGCGAAACTACGGTATCCGAATATTCTCCAGCTTCACGCTCAAGTCCTATTAGAGAAAGAGAAGTAGCTTAACATGCAATTGTAAGACACTACCTACCTACCTGTACTCACTCACATTCCCCACTGTAATATAAGTTATAGATAAGAAATATGATTTTCAATTTTTAAGCTAATTTGTTATACTTAAAATCCGTTTTTTTTATTTTTTTTTTTTAATTCCCCTGATAAAGTTGTTAATATTTTTTTTTTTAATGTTTTATATTTTGTACATAAAATTTATTTTTATCAATTTAAAAAAAAAAGCCAAAACAAAGCCAAAAAACACAATAAAAACACACACGTTATTACACTGTTTTTCAATTTTTTGAAGTTTTTAGATATGTTTTCATATGTTTCTCTATAATTATCGCACTTTTCGCATTTCTCTTAATAAATTGTTTTGTTGTATTCTTGCTACCTGTTAAAACAGTTATTACAGTATGTCCAATAGGTTATTCCCGTTATTTCCAAGTCGGCTTCAATTCTCCAACCTATTCATTGATGCCATTTGATTGGTGCTCGCAAAAAAATATATTCACGTCATTAAAAACTAATGCATTCGCATGCTGCAACAATAGGCAGACGAGAGTAAACTCTCGTTGCAAATAAATGCTGGAGATTCTCTTAACCGACACCCTTAAGAATGGCTTTAATGGTATTCGTCCTTTAAAATCGGATTTTTTACAACAAGAGACGACTTGACCTAATGTGTCGGCCCCACCTTTTCCCCTAACCTTTTATTAGATTTGAATCGCATTTTTTTTGTTTTTTCTTCAGCATTTTTCAATACACTTTCCGCATGAGTAGACCAGTAGGTAAGAAGTTCGACTATCAAGCCAGTGTTCGTGGGTTCAAATCTCAAGTGCAATAAAGTTCAACTTAGCCAGTCGTAGCCTTGAAATACTCAGTTCGTAAAGACATAATACTTACCGATTGGGTGGATATCCACCACCTTAACGCCACATCGTGCTCTTCCTCCTTAATCGCTTTTTTCCGACCATCACCATGTAACACGAATACGGGGATATATGTATATATATAACGGATAAATGAAATAATCAATCTCCCGTTAGCGAAAAGTTTGCAAAAGAATTTGGAATTGACCTAGACTTTTCGAAGGACACGCCTACAACCCCGCATGCTTCTATGACAACAATTTTTACTTTGAAAATAGAAGAAATCAACTGCACTCATTCTTTATTATAGAGCATGAGAATTTGGGTCTTTTACTTCTTTTGTCTTTTTTTAGGATAAACGGTGATAGGCATAAAAGATTCGGTTCCAACCAAATTTAATTTTCTTACTCGCCTAATAACAGCGATAGATGTTTTGTTTAAGTGATAGCGATATATTTCGTTCTTGGGAAAAATGTATCGCCTATTTAATCCGTGTCAAGCAAAACGGGTGCTCGTTCCGACCGATACGCAGCGTGTTGGTTGTGTAAGCGCTGCGGGCATCCCAAGTGCGCAGGGATCTATGTTATCCCTACACACACATGTTGTCCCAAACACATTTTTAATATCTGTTTGCTCCCCCTTAGTTTGTTTTAATTGTCGACAACTTTTTACAAAAACCTTTAATAAACTAATAATTTTTATTTATTTTCATTGTTCCTACACGATCAACTTTTTTTTAGAAACAACGAACCGTACGAACCTGTAGCAAATGATAGAAATATTGTCACAGAAAGTAATAATAATCTAACAGATGCGTCAATCGATTCAGACGAACAACCGAGTACGTCGAGAAATCCTTTATAAAAAAAGAAAAATAAATAAAAAAACTACTACTTTATACCAAAAATTTTATTTGTTCGTTAAAAATGCAATTGATTGATAATATATAGTAAAATATATATATATATATATATATGTATTTATATAATTAACATAATATTTAAAGCAAGAAGTTATAATCGGTTATGGCACGATATTCCAGGGGATGTAACTGCCCACGGGTGGCATGTCAATCTAGAAATGAAAAAGTTTTCAAAACGAAAAATGATAACAACAATTTTTTTGATTGATGAGTTGATTTCAAAACGTACCAATTTCGTAAATTTGTCTTCGCAAGCCATACGTATGCGAGCTGAAGTGGCAGGGGACGGTAAGTCAAAATCTCTACTGAAGCCATTAGCTTCCCTGGCGGAGGCGATAGCTTCTTTAATTGCGAAAAATACAGCGCTGCCAATAAATAGAGGAGGCTCACCAACTGCCTGCAAATAATTTAAATATAATGTTCTCCTTATTTATACAGACCAATAAATATTCTCCTTCCTACCTTCGAAGAAAATACAGCTCGGGGATTAGCTGCACCAGTCAATAAAGTCACATTGAATTCGCCAGGTATATCGGCAAATCCGGGTAATTTATATGTGCCGGGACCACGTGAAAAAACCATTCCTTGTGGAGAATAAATCATTTCCTCCAGAGTGAATAAACCGTAGCCCTGCATAAACGCCCCCTCAATTTGACCAATGTCAATAGCTGGATTCATACTGGATCCAACGTCCATAACAATGTCGGTACTTATCACCTGATGATCCCCGGAAAGACAATCGATTTCTACCATGGCTATACCGACGCCATTGGTATAATACGAGTACATACGAGCGTTAGGGTTCTTGACCGGATCCCAACCAATTCCAGGCATTTTATAAAAGCCAGTTGCTGATAAACTGATACGTTCAAAATATGCTGCGTTAATCCATTCCGCCCATGTGCCTTTGGGATTAGCTTTCTTAATGGGTTCTAAACGTTCATTAAGTTTTCGGCACGCATCCAAAACTGCCATACCGTTAATATCAGAGCCGACACTAGCTGCGGTAGCAGATGTATTCGGCACCTTGTCGGTAGACGTTTCCGCGATATGAATAATTTCTATAGGTATGCCCAGGGCGCTAGCGCAACATTGTATCATTTTTGTGTTTAAGCCCTGACCAATTTCAACACCACCGTGCGATAGTAGAACGGAACCGTCAGAGTAAATATTAACTAGGGATCCAGCTTGGTTGAGATGCAATACACCGAATGCTATACCATACTTTGTTGGCACCACCGATATGCCCCGTTTGCGCCAACGGTTCTTTTTATTGAACTCCTCAATCTCACGTCGTTTTCTATAAAAATGTGATTGCCTAAGGCAATCGTCAAGGCATCGATTTATAGGGAAAGTCTCCAGAATTTGATCATAGTGCGTAATATCACCTGTTTTATAGAAATTTAATTTCATTACCTCGATAAGATCTTTGCCAACAATGCGAGCAACGTCGCGTATTATGTGCTCGCCAACAATCATGCCTTGTGGTCCACCAAATCCTCTGAAAGCTGTGTTTGATGGTAAATTAGTTTTGCAAACCCAACCACCCACCTTTACGTTAGGAATTTTATAGCAATTTTCAAAATGAAACATAGCTCTCTGCAAAACCGAAAACGACAAATCCATCGACCATCCGGCGTTATTATATAGTTCGACATCGCAAGCAGTTATAAGACCCTTCTTAGTAAACCCGACCTTGTATTTATAGAGAAAAGGATGTCTAGTTCCCGTAATCATCATGTCTTCATCACGATCTAACATGCAACGTACTGGACGACGCAATCGGTGGCAAGCTAAAGCGACTGGTAGAGCCACGGACATACCACGACTTTCTTTACCACCGAAACCGCCTCCTAACCGTTTAGCTCGACAGTTGATTTTATGACACGGAATCGATAATACATGGGAAATAAGTTTTTGTATCTCAGAAGGATGCTGCGTGGAACAGAACATCTCAATTTCGTCAGTGTCACGTGGCACTGCATATGCCGCATGAGTTTCTAAATAAAAATGCTCCTGGCCAGCCATCCGGTTCGTTCTTTCGTAAATAAAGTCTGCCTTTTTAAAGGCTTCCTCTATGTTGCCTTTTTCCACATACTGCGGATAGTCCGGAAAATATGACTGGTGTTCAATAGCTTGTTCAATCGTTACTATTACCGGTTTCAAGTCCTCGTACTCAATTTTGACGGCTCTTGCTGCTGCTTGGGCTAAGTTTTGATTATCAGCTACTATCGAACCTACGACCTGACCCTGACAATGAACGATGCCTGCAGCGAAAACATGTTCATCATGAAATACCGGACCAACTTCATTTTCATGTTCGTTCAAATCTTTGCTACAAAAAAAAGCATGAACACCTGGCATGGCCAAAGCTGTACTTGCATCAATATTTACAATTTTAGCATGCGGACGTGTACTTAACACTAACGCCAGGTATAGTTCATTGTCCGCACGAGGCATATCGTCGCAATATATAGCTTCCCCGGTAGCTTGCTTTAAAGCTGACACATGCACCTTTGGCCGTCCTATTGGGTCATATTTGGGCTGATCTTCTCTTACGCGCTCAAAAAGTTGAGCACTCTTTAAAGCAGGGGTATGAAAAGTTTCGCAACCAGTGCGTTCTTCTGGGGCTACCACGTCTTCTGGAATAATGCCAGCGTTCATGAGTTTCTGACTTATGGCTAAGAAACCCTTAAAGAACAAACTGATAACCAACGATCGGCGATAAGCGATATTACCCCCCGGGGCCGAAGGTGATAAAGGTAATTCTGAGCACAAGCTTTCTGCAACCCGTTCTACCAAGTTTTGATCCCATTTTTGATCAATCATAAGCTCCGAGGTACGTGGAGCTAAAACAGTTGTAGGAGCCATACCGCCAAAAGCCATGTATATGCGTTCAACGCGATCAGTGTTAGACTTGAAAAATACGTTAATTGCTGCATTTACTATAGCTATATCGTCGTCCCGGCGTCTAGCTTGTTTGAAAGCCACCATATATTGACGTTCAAGAGTCTTTGGAAAATGTATCCCTATTAACACCTCATTGTTAGCTATGACATTCTTACGATACCCCGTGAAGAAACCCGTCCCCATATGAACATCACGCATTTTAATCTCACCATTTTCGAGGCAAGCAACATGTAACTTTACAGCACCTGCTGTACACACTGGATTCATGTCAGATATAGGACTGCCTGTCATAATATTGCCCCCCAAGCAGCCGACGTTGCGTATTTGTTTGCCGGCAAAATAGTGCAGCATATCTACCGAAGTTTGAAAAAATCTAGTTTCATGCTCCGGTAATTCTTTAATGCGATCTCTCAGAATTTTATCAATTTCCATTAACGAAACAGCAGCTCCAAAGTAAATGCTTTCCTTTGACTCCCGAACTTCGACCATTTCGGGAACTTTTATGGGATTTATAAGAATAGGATATAGAAAATGTTTGAACTTAACTTCAACACCTACTTCCGTGTTACCGACTATTAATTTAGCATCAGGAAATTGGGTTTTAAGCTGAAGTAACTCAAGTAATGTACTTGGTCTATACCAGGTAACACGTTCGCCCTTAAATACAACACTTTCTCGATCCCATTTCGTGTTGACTTGCAATTCAGGCGGAAAAATAGGCTCCTGACTGGGATCGTATGGCATGAACTCGCCTTTCTCAAAAAGTGTATTATCAACGGGGCGACCTTTTGTCCTATTTTCCCCACTTACGCCGTTTACATCATTTCCCCCGTTTTCTGCATTTATTCTATTTAGATCATTTTCACCATTTGCTTTATTCAAGCCGTTTACACCATTTACACAATTTTCACCATTTATTTCGTTTACACCATTCATTTTACAACATTTTTCACCCATGGGGCAGGCAAACTCTTTCGTAAAGGTTTTATATCCCTCCAATATCGGACGATAACCTGTACATCGGCACAGATTGCCTTGAAAAGCTACCTCTAAATCATGCATTGTTGGTTGAGGATCATTTCTTAACAAAGCGTACATTGACATAATAATGCCCGGCGTGCAAAAACCGCATTGACTGCCATGCGCTTTTGCCAGTCTCTCTTGAACGGGATGTAGACGCGTTCTCGTACTGCCGATACCCTCAACAGTCGTAACGGCACAACCGTGCATGGCGCATACAGGAGTTAGACAAGCATTAACAGCCAAATGTCTGATTTCATTAGAGCGACGATCGATACGAGAAAGCATTACTGTACAGGCACCACAACCACCTTCCCCACAACCCAATTTGGTACCACATAAAAATAATTTTTCTCTTAAATATGTTAGTAACGTGCATTCTGGATCCGGATTCGGTTCTACGATCTGTAGTAAATAAAATTACTTTTCGAGTTTATTACGATTTTCGTCTTTATGACGCTTTTAAAGCAAAACTTGTTTTGTTTCCGAAATACTACGTAAAAAAGAAAAACTAAATTCTCTATTTTCGATATAGGCCTCAATCAACTCCTATGCTTACACAGAACAAACGTTGCATTACACCTACATAAAAAGAGAGTTTGAGCCCCTACTCTTATTGTGTGCTTAATATCTAAATTTGATTACAAGTACTCCCAATTCTCTTTTTACACGATTTCGATTTAACACGATTTAAAAAAAAACTTCTTTTTTTATACGAATTATTTTGTTTTAATACGATTTTATATTTATGAATTTCAGATATAATTCCCTTTTTCCAAAGTAGAAGTTATTTTTTATAAAATATTTAATGAATTAAAATGTGTAAGCACGCAATAAATTAAGCGAACTCTAACAAGAACTTTTTAATATTGTTTACACCTAATTCTCTTTTTACACGAATTTTTTTACACGTATTTTTTGGGAAGGTATCTATCGTGTAAAAAGAGAATTAGATGTATTGCTATAAAGTGAGTGCAACCTCAATACCTGTTAATAGCTTAATTTGAAAAGTTGTTTACAATCATGTAAAGTAGGCCACGCACACACGGGCGCCGCTTCTATGCAAAACTAATATAAATCTTAATAATAAATCATCAAAATCATCAAAATCATCAAAACACGCTGATAAGAAAGTACCAGACATCTTTCAAGCAAACAAAACTTCCACAGCAAATGGAACATCACTTTTTTAAATGCATAACGTTTAAAAGAGTTACAGGAAGCCTTTGGGAGCTTCCAAAAGCAAGAGTAGCAAATTATTGCGAGACCTTCACAGATGAACATTTTATCGTTCTAGACATCCGCGGATGTAAAAACAAACTTATGAAAAAAGAGAGTCAGGATGTTTTTCAATAATCCAACAAGCACGAAATGTGTTATAAAAAAGTTGATAATGAGACGCGCGTGCGCGATTGCCTGTATACGAAGAGATAACTGTTTGTTGAACCCGTCAATGAGGGTAAAGAAAAAATCCAAAAATTTAAGAAAATGTTTTTTTTCGGCTATGTTTCTTACGATATCGCGTCTAGTTGTTATTAAGTACTAATCTTTCGTTTTTGAGACCTTTGCCTTATAGTATTTCCCAGAAGATGTAGCTGTAACGATCTCTTAAGAGCCACATAAAATAACACAACTTATTTATATCCATTCCATTCGTTCTTGTCTTGAAAAGAAGACATGAAAAGACTTACTGAAAGTGCTGAAGATTACCCCTATATGGTGTGGTAATAACTGTATTACAACATGTAGATGAATGACATGACATAGGTAATCTTTACCTTAGTAAGAATTGTCCTTGTATTTCTCTTGAATCGCCTGGAAGCGTAATAAACGTGTTATCGCCTATTGCGATGCAGATGAAAATACAGCTCATAGTATTTCGCATTGACTTTATCGTTAGTTATTATGCCTTCACGTGTACAATGAAAGTGATTTTTCAAGGCCTCTTAGCCTCATGCCCTTTCTCTAAGCAGAAGCAGACGCTCTGGTTAATGTCATTTGCAAACATACAAGTATGGAAATGAAATTTCTTGAACAGAACACAAAGTATATACGGCAAAGAGGCAAGATTTGCTGTCAAAAGTGGAAAGAATGAATTTTATTTAAACATTCCCGATACTTTTTGATCATAATGTTACACTGTAAATTCCTGCGCTTGCACTTGTACTTTAAAATTGTAAACTTGAAAAAAAAACAACAACAACAACAACGTTCGTTATACATAATATAATATTAAAAAATATTAACATCATCTACATAAACAAACAAAATGAAAAAATCAAATAAATACAAAGTCTTAAATTTTTTTGCATACGATTGCTTTTACATTCGCATCAACTTGAATATGTTCGGTTTCCAACCTGTTCTCTATTCTATCACTATCACTTCTATTTTGAATATTGTCGAGATACTGATAACTATTATGATAATCAACGAAAAGTTTAAAACGCAAACAATTTTCATCTGAGATCTGTTATCTCTTTGTAATTGCGACTTGCTATCAGCAGACAATTAAGAAAAGCGTTTATGATCCTTAAATAACAATAACAATAAAAAAAACGTGCTACTACTATAGCACCCATTAACTTTATGAATTATCTAAAACGTAGGAAGAAAAATTCATTTCGAAAGAAAGTCGAGCAGAGCAAATAATAAGAAAATTCACGATAATTAAAAAAAAAAAAGAAAACAGATCTCAAATTTTTTACCTTTTTTCCGTTCACAAAAAATACTAAACTTGAAGATATTTCATCTGCCATAATTTTCATTTCACACTTTGAAATCTTTTATGGTAAACGAAAGTCAAGTTATTCTTGAAAAAACCAAATTTCCTTTATCCACAATCTGTATATTTATGGAAGAAATGCACAAATTAAATTAATAAAATTTTTATTAAAAAAAAAAAAACGCAAGATAAGATTTGATTTGTCGAGAACCGCTCAGTGTACAACCGTTTTGTTAAAGTTTCAAAAGTAATCTAAAATATAGCTCAGACGATTGAGCAGACAATTTCTCGCATTACGTTGAACGAAATACAATGCAGCGTAAGAACGAACAACAGTAAGAATTTAACAACTAGACGGAGCGTATATGTGAGTGAGTCTCATTAATAGTGGGTTTTCTCGCTCGAGAAAAACGCTTGTCAAACCTATTCCATGTACCTCTTCGAGCATTAAGCAATAAGTTCTTTGCATTGCTTCGCGAAGACACGGCATTATAGATGGCAGCGAGAACACACATATGCTTGTCGCAAAACGATAGGACAGCTTTAAAAAAGTCCACAATGAAACAACTCGTACAACATATCGCTAAAATGGAGCAGCGTTGGGTGAGCTTTAAACGAAACCACGTTCACAACGGATGTAAAAAACTTCCTCCAATCTTCATAACACACAGACATTTTCCTGTAGAATTCAATTCAACTGTACCTATAGAGCGTAGGACATAAGGGGAAAGAAATTTAAACGATGTCAGTCTGTCTAAATGTTAAACTCGGAAATATGAATTCAAAACTTTGTTCGGAAACCTAAACCGACAAAATCACATTCTTTCTCTTGTATTTTCCTTAGAAAATGTTTGAAAATCAACAGAATCAAAACAGAGGCAATACAACAGGAATCGTTGCGATGCATCCTCAAATTGACAGGGTTGTTCCAGCACAATAGCTTGCTTCCTGGCACGGTTTTCCACACCACCCTCGAGGTACCGTGATAGGCGCGTTGCCAATTGTTTTAAATGGCTGGCTCCCTTGTAGGCCTATACCATTAATTAATATGGTTTTGATATGAAAGTCTGCATAGTCCATTGTCTAAAGATAATATTTTTGTTTACTATTTTGTACTACTAGAGAATATATATTAAAATAAAAAACAAAAACAAACAAAACATCATTCCATAAATATTCCATATATATATATATATATATATATATATATATATATATGTATATATATATATATATTATAAATAACTTCAACAACTTCAACAACATAGCGTCATTAATATTGAGTTTTTTTCGTATGAGAAAGGATACGAAGAAAAAAACAGAATATTATTAAACACTAATATTTGAAGGGGTATCCCTTTTGCTTAATAAAGTCCTTTAGACGTTTTGACATGTTTTGTACGATTTTTTTTACTTAGAACACAGGGATCTTACTCCATTCCTCTTATAGTCGTTTTTTCTGGTCTTAGGCGGAAGGGATTGAAGGGATTGAATGTTTTCGCACATGGCGGTCCAATTCATCCCACATGGTTTTGATGGGCTTCATGCCTGGTGATTTGTGCAAGAGGGGAAGCACTTTGGGGCCGTTATATAAGAGCCATTCTTGAATTAAACGAGACTTACTCTTGAGGTCGTTATCCTGGTGACATTTGAACACCAAGTTTGTGCGCCCTTTCTTTCAAATTATCATTCCTTATCATTAAAAACCCCTCCTTGTTTACAATGCCATCCATAAACACCAATTTTCCGACCCCATTGACCCAATGCATGCCAAAATATAACATGACCATTGCCATCTTCGCCATAAGTCGCTTGTACAAAACACGTTTCTAAGTTCATTTTTTCGATTACATTTACTGATGAGAGCAAATATAACGTTGTTCCACTAAGACCTGCCCATTTTCCCTGTAAATTCTAGTCTACAAGATAATTTCTAGTTTAATTGCGCTAGAGTCTCAAATTTAGGTATTTTTCCATACCCGTTTTTGGCCAACACACCGAATTTCAAAAAACTGTTAAAAAGAGTTGCCGAAGGAAAAGTTTGAATTTTGTTTGCTCTTCCGACAAATATTTTTATGTAGGTTCAGGGCGGTATACTTTACTTTGATCATACCTGTGAGTGAGTGTTCACTTAGTAAAAGCACATACTTTCCAATCGGGCAGATTAAGCTATCACCTACTTATCTCTTTCTCCTTGCTCATTCCTTTCTGATCGCCACCATAAGGAAAAAAATGTGAAATTGCTATTACGGATATTGGATTACTCGTTGATCCAATTTCGCTATTTTATTGACCCATTTTCTACTATTGACGCATTTTCGTAGACGTAGTTATATGCCATCGATGCATTGAAAATAAAACCAAATATATAAGAATCGAATAAATGTATTTAAAGACTTTTTCAAATAAATAAAAGTAAACAAAAAGAAATTTGAAATTTCGCAAATGCCTTATTACTATTCTTTTGAAGCTCGAAATAAAATTGAAAAAAATTCAATTGTGGTGTCAACATTCAAAGCTTGTGCATTATTAAAATATTCTTCTATTTCTTGAACATAGTAGAATAATTAAGTAAACATCGAATGAAATAAATTTCCATAAAGGTTTTCCCGTAATTGCTTTTTTAAATACTATTATATATAATTTTGCTATAATTGGAACTCAAAAATTATTCAAAAAAAAAATGGAGAAAACCATTTACGAACTTTTTGATTTGCAGAAAGCGAAAACTCTTACGTAAATGAGACAAAATATGGCAACATTGTTAAAAATGAAGAAACAGCTGTTCAAAGAAATAAATGCTTGCCCAAAAAACCTAAACAATACATTTATGCCGTAATTGAAAGTTCCAGGTACCAGGTTTTGCCGAAGATCTAAAAATTTGAATTAAAAAAAAGCAAAGGTTATTTGATCATGGAGGACGAACCAAAAAAGGTCTACAAAGATAACTCGGTTATTACCTAATAAAAACCGACATTTATTTTATTATTTCAGGGTCTAAGTTTATTTGGACGTGATGTATCAGAAATACCTTGCTTTCGAAGCAGTTTTCTTTATGGCATAGGTGGTGGTATCGGTGCCGGGTTACTTACATTTTTAGGTACTTCACGAACTACATTCTCTACACACGTGGGATTTGGTACATTTTTCGTTGGCACATTATTTTATTGGTCCTGGTGCAGGTAAACGGAATAAATATAAAGAATGACTTTATTAGGTTTGCACTTTTTATTAGCAGTATCCAGAGACGATTTAATTCTAAGCATGTGTATGTGTCCGTTTAATGTTTCCTTGTATCGTTAAAATCGCAAATCACTAAAGCAAGAGGATAACCGATATTTGAGATACATACATTAGGTCTACGGGAAAGCCCTGTCCGCTCCGGTTGCAATATTTGGCGCATATTTGGGTCTTTGCTTTTATCACCGGATCAATGTTACTATTAAGCCAGAGCCGCGATTGTGTATCCAAGACTACCGATAAAGTTCATCTACATGACTGTACTTTGTGAATTCCAACTAGGAACGAATGCTACAGAAGTTTGTAAAAATCTATGGAAAGTGTTTGGTGAAGGCATAATGCCTGATGCAACATGCACCCTTTCAAATAAGCCACCCTTTTGGCGGCCATCTTTAGTCGATGACGACACTTCATTTTAAAATAAACTCATTTTATTTTTCAAATCAGTCGGAAATTGCGGACAGACTTGATTCAGATCACTAAAATAGGATTTTGTTTTATTCTAAAACGGATGGAGCTTCCTGTTAGTGCTATTGTAATCCTGAATAGTTTTTAAACATAAATTTTAACGGGTTATCACTTGTTAATCCACTCCTACGTTACAATGCAGGTACGACGATTCTCTGTTAAAAGTAATCAGTAGGTCTGCGCCATTGGCTATTTGTACGGTGCTAGTACACAAGTTATCGTCCACATAAATGCGAATTGTGTAATAATTGATAACAACCCTAGCAAAGTCATGAAAAAAAATGTTTATCTTTTTATTTTGTGTATCCAAGAAAAACTGACAGCAATTTCAATAATGTTACGTGATCACAAATGTGTGCATGCCTTAAAACAAATGTCTAAATGAACGAGTTTTAGTGGGAGAAATGATTTTCGATGCAGCTAGATAGGATCTCTTGTCCATATTTACCCACTACAAATCACTAAAACAAGCCAGTTTTTTTTTCATTATATAAATGAGGATTCGGTTAGTCTTCTGTCAACTGTTTTATGTGTATATTACATTCAAGTCCTTTTTAACCTCTAAAATGGAGTGTCGAAAGCTGTATATGCTATGGAAATTTGAAAAGGGTAACAGCGCCAAGACGATAGATGAAAAAATATACAACTTATATGGTTGGCCAGTTAGAAATTGGTTTGTAAAATGCGGTTCTGGGGATACGACCTTAAAAGACGGGACGTCCGTCCGACCTTAATGACAATCTTTTAAAGGCAATCTTGGAGCAAAATTCGTGCCAATCAACAATAGGTGTAGCAAAAGGTTTGAACGCCTCACAGTCAACTGTTAACTTAGTATAATTTTGTTATCCAGTAAAAACAAAGTAATTGCCCGATAAAAAATAGGGAAGTTATTCATACTCGGCCTAATATATATTTTTGTGCCCCTTGCTATCTGCTTGAGGTGTTTGATGGACGTAGGATTTTTCTAAAATGAGCATAATTGTTTATTTGTTGTTTTCCATGATTAATGAAACTATATAAATTTTTTTATAACTAGGTATCAATGGTCATTACATCGTTTTGAATACGCCAAATTACAAGAAGGTCTTCGGAACAAAGCGTTATATGAGGGCACCGATGTGGAAAAGAAATTAGAATTAAAGTCCGCGTAATTTTGACTCTTATACACTATATATTATTTTTATTGTTATTATTGTTCCTCTACAAAATACATAGAGTTTCTCTAGGCGGGACAAGTATTTTCAGGCTCAAGATATGAGGAGCAAACGATTGTTTTCAATAACATTTCTTGTTGATAATTTTTAAAATTTAAAAGTGATATTAAATAAGTTTAAGAAAGATAAAGTAACTCAACATATGGAAAATATATGAAAATAAAAAAAATCTATATATATATTAATATATATATGTGTATATACGTAGATATGCATTATTATATTGTATTCACAGGGAAGTGAATCAGTGTTTCATTTGTACATGCAAGCGCATCTATTTTTGGTATCAAGAAAACATTGTGCAAAGGCGTTAATGGCATATTTCGGAAAAATGTTGTAATTTTTGGGAAAAATTTTTTGCTGTTACCTTGGAAGCAAATTCGAGAAACTATGAAAACGTAAAATTAATTTGAAAAATTATAAAAGTGTTTACTATCTATACGGTCTGTTCGAAGCATTTCGTTTAAAAGTCTTTTAATGCGACATAAAAAGAAATATTTATGAATATTCAAATATACTCACCATTCCTTTTTTCTTATTATTTATTTACTTACACATGAAACTCAAGTAAGACAAATTCAATTGACTCTTAGAAGTAAATCTTATTATGGGTCAGTTCTTATTACCACGTATTAAAACCTAGACTTTTCTGCTCTACAAAAGCTCAATTTTCGTGAAAATCCTTGTTAGGATAGGATTCAAAAAATAGGCCTAGACGGCCCAAATTTGGTGCAATTTTTTTATGCTAAATTCATATTATAATATAATTTTCGGATTAAAACAAATAAAATCTTTTGTTTTTGCTTTTTTTTATTAATAGAAAATGAATTTATTTCAATATAAACGTAATAAGAATTTAGATAAATTAACTTAAACCTAAGTAACAGTTGAATGAATTGCTTTCCAAGCTAGCGATGACTGTGATAATTATGTTTTGCTTTTACAATCGATTTTTGCTCCTCCCATCGTTTGGAAAAGGGGGAAATGGTGTATGAAAAGGAACGAAGAGAAATGAATATTGATGGAATGCGATAACTCTTAAATAATTAAGTTATAGGAAATTTTTAGTCGACTTCTTCAACAGTAGGTCCACGACCGAAACCACCGGCTTCTTGGCCACAATTGGCGGATCGAGAACCATCTCCACCACCAGCACCTTGTTGTTGATGCATTTTTGTCATCACTGGCTGGCATATTTTGGTCAACTCCTCCAATTTGTACTCAAACTCTTCCTTCTCGGCAGTGGTATTGCTATCTAACCATTTGATAGTTTCTGTACATTTCTCCATTAAACGATTTTTGTCTGATGAGTTTACTTTATCACCGGCCTCTTCCAGAGCTTGCTTAACTCCGAACACATAAGTCTCTAATTGATTACGAGCTGCGATGCGCTGACGGTGTTTTTCGTCTTCGTCCGCATATTTTTCAGCTTCGTGGACCATGCGATCAATGTCAGCCTGCGATAGGCGACCCTTATCATTCTTTATGGTAATGTTCTTAGCATTGCCGGTGCTCATTTCCTTGGCAGTCACATTTAAAATACCATTGGCATCGAGATCGAAGGTTACGTCTATTTTCGGTACACCTCGCGGCGCTGGAGGTATGCCCGTTAAATTAAATGTTCCCAGTAAGTTGTTATCTTTGGTCATAGTACGTTCGCCTTCAAATACTTGAATGGTAACTGCCGGCTGATTGTCAGCATATGTGGTGAATGTTTTACTTTGCTTGCAAGGTATCCGACTGTTGCGTTCAATTATTTTTGTCATAACACCGCCAGCTGTTTCTATGCCGAGCGATAATGGAGCTACATCCACTAATAACACATCCTGAATTTCACTGCTCTTGTCTCCACTTAGAATTGCTGCTTGAATAGCTGCACCGTAAGCCACCGCTTCATCCGGATTTATAGACAGATTTAGACTCTTACCGCAGAAGAACTGTTGCAATAGATTCTGCACTTTCGGAATACGAGTAGACCCTCCAACCATGACAATGTCATGAATTTGGTTTTTATCCATCTTAGCATCATTTAACGCTTTCTCTACAGGTTGCAAAGTTTGGCGGAACAAGTCAGCACAAAGTTCCTCAAAACGAGCACGACTCACTTTGGTATAAAAATCAATACCTTCAAATATAGCATCGATTTCTATAGTGGCCTCCGTGCTCGATGACAATGTGCGTTTGGCGCGTTCAGCTGCTGTGCGTAAACGACGTAAAGCTCGAGGGTTCGATCGTAAATCTTTCTTATACTTTCGTTGAAACTCGTCCGCAAAGTGGTTAACTAATCGGCTATCGAAATCCTCGCCGCCCAGATGCGTGTCACCTGCAGTTGCGCGGACTTCAAATAATGAACCTTCGTCAATGGTTAAAATTGACACATCAAAAGTACCACCTCCGAGATCGAATATTAACACATTGCGTTCGCCCTTCAAATTTTTGTCTAAACCGTACGCCAAAGCCACAGCTGTGGGTTCATTGATAATCCTCAATACATTCAGACCAGCAATTGCCCCAGCGTCTTTTGTGGCTTGTCGCTGCGAATCGTTGAAATATGCTGGTACCGTGACTACCGCGTCTTTAACTGTGTGACCTAAGTAGGCTTCAGCTGTTTCTTTCATCTTTGTCAATACCATAGAACTAATTTCTTCCGGCGCAAAGCATTTCTGTTCTGCTTTAAATTCGACGGAAATTTTTGGTTTACCACCGTCGCTAATCACTTTGAACGGCCAATGTTTGATATCTTCTTGAATTTTTGAATCATCATATTTGCGGCCAATCAAACGTTTTGCATCAAAAACTGTATTCTTAGGATTCATAGCAACTTGATTTTTCGCTGCATCACCGATGAGGCGTTCCGAATCCGTAAAAGCCACGTAACTAGGTGTTGTGCGATTACCTTGATCATTCGCGATGATTTCCACTTTGCCATGTTGAAATACACCAACACACGAATACGTTGTTCCCAAATCAATTCCAATTGCCACCATTTTGTTTTATATTTGTTATCTATTGGATATACAATTATACGTCTCACTTTATACTTTAGAAATTCACAAATTTCTCAGCTTCAAAAAACTCCGACAAATGTTTTCACTTCAATTGTTGTATGTATAATGAAGCATATCTCGATTGTTGACTGCTTTTATAGAAAAGTCGTTCGGTCACCAACACAATCGAATGTACCAGAGAGTTCGAGTAGAAAAGTCTTGAATATTGTAGAAATGACTAATAATAATTTCTTTATCTCTTAAATAAGGCAGGCAAATGAATTAACGGAGAAATAATATGCGTATAAATCGACGAGAGAGACATATACCGCTATAAATGTTATGCGTTTTTCTCTCTGTGTTCAACGCTTTGGAACAAGCATAAGCAGCGAGCATATGAAAAAATGCAACACCTTTTTGGTTAAAAATTACTTCTACGAGCTATGAATATATAAATTATGACGATGTGACATTATATTTTCTCGCAAAATCTGTAAAAGGGTATGTAGTTGCATACAAATAATATTTCTGGTATAAATTTAGTTGTAATCGATTCGCATCCAAAATATTCTAATAAAGCATTCATATGTATACAAGCATGAAA
Source organism: Glossina pallidipes (assembly GCA_000688715.1). Taxonomy (NCBI): domain Eukaryota; kingdom Metazoa; phylum Arthropoda; class Insecta; order Diptera; family Glossinidae; genus Glossina; species Glossina pallidipes. Next base: position 122,916 of record KK499978.1, read on the forward strand.
AATGATGCAATTCCATCATGAGAAATAAATTAATTTTGAATAATTCTAATGTTAGAGGACACGTCTCACACATCTAACGAATTAGAGAGATCTAAAAATAAAGTAGAGAGAGAGAGAAAGAGAGAGAAAATAGAAAAAAGAGATATTCTAAAAGAGTTTAAAAAGCAATATACTCATGTATATAATCTTTTCTCTTACATTTAAACGATTTGGAAAAATTAGTAAATGCATGACAAAGAAAGCAAAATGCAAAGTGCAACGCTTTTGCATTTGTAATTATAAAAATGAATAAAATATGTGCGAACAAATGCGATTTTCTTGGTCAAAATATGAATTAATAAGAAAGCCGAGAAAAATGATTAAAGTTATGTTTTCTCGCAATACTTGTAAAGACGTATATGAATGTTGCATCGTATATATTGTTGATTTGAATTACTTTAGATTCCGGAATGTTCTTATGAAATTTCCATAGTTCACAAACACGAACCGAAAATTCTAGATTCTCAGAAAAGGCAAAACTTTTGACGCTTCTTCTCAGAGAAGGCAAAATCTTTGACGCTTATTCTCACAAAATTCCATATTCTCAGAGAAGGCAAAATTTTTCTCGCAACAAGTGTTGCCTCAGAAGAGGCAAACCTCGAATTCCATATTCTCAGAAAAGGCAACATTTTTGTGAAAAAGCATTATATACACTCGCTAGCAACATTTACGCAACAATATGTACGCTTCTGCACGAAATAATCAACTTCCATACATTAAGGTGACCAAACTTGCCTCTTTAGAGAATGCAATTTTCCTTTTTGAGGTTTGTTCGGTTTCTATTACTTTTTTGAAAAAGTATATTCGCTATTGATGAAAGGAGTATAAGATAGGGCATATAAAGTTTAATAATTATCTACCAGAAAAGTGCTTATAATGTTCATTGTAGAAGTAATGGTTTACTCAAAATGCAATACTTTCGTACAAGCTTATGTTTATCATTTTGGACTCATATCATGTAAGATTTTGAAAGTCGAACAGATAAGAAAATTGAACGTAAATCAAATGTACATCTTGATCCAATATCAAAGTTGCAAACTTTTTTTATCACTCGAAACTTTCCGAAAAATCTGGTCACCTTATATGTATATGCGTATATTTCAATTTTAGTGTTCACAATTTACATCCATAAATATGATAAATAATATAATATACTACAATAACATTAAGGTGGCCAGAATTTGTTGTAAAAATAAATATGAGTGTTATGTGATATTTCGCTTTTTCGATAATTGCTTCTTGAAGGAGATTTTTCCAAATAAAGGAAAAAACCAGCTAACGGTTTTTAGCGAAAAATCGAAACCATTTGGCAAGTGCACAAAGCGCTTGTTGAAAAATTCAAATCGAGTGAAAAATTACCAAAAAAATACGACGAATACCTGGAGATACATTGGCGGGGTTCTTATGGTTGCAAAAACTAGAGCGGAGTATTTATCCTTAATAGATTACTCGCAGAAGGAAATCAGAAGGATTATCCCAAAGCTAACACTCACATACTAACTGAAAAACTGTTGGATAGAAATTATGACAGATATTTCCAAGATTTAAGTCCTAATGCAAACATTAACGAATGAAAAGCAATTAAAATGCGACAGCAAACTGCAAGCTCTAGAAATATTGATCTAAACTATAACGTAAGCTTTTGTGAAGTGCGACGAAAACTCACCACAATTGATCGAATATCATTTTCGCATAAAATTTCAAACCAAATGTATTGAAGCTTTGCGAAGTTTTATCCTCATACTGAAATATTTGTCTTGTTTGTTTTTCTTTAATTAAATATAAAGCTTCTTCAACCAGAAGCAGACAATGGATTCAAGCGGTAGTTATCGACTGTGGTAGATAACCTTCGCTGGAAATTTAAAACTCCTGGCAAAGTTCACTGAACACAAAAGTTGCAAATAAGTTGCAAGTTGCAAACATAATACAAAGCTTTGCTTCCGAAGCCGGTAAGTTCCTAGAAACCTGCTATGACCAAACGTGATAGTAATCTTTGCTTTCGATGTTTGCAAAGATTTCCAATCAGCTGTTGATAAATGCCCCTCATCAATGCATTAATCTTTTAGAGGTAAAACCTTAACAAATTGCCTAACGTTTGCCCAAGAAATAAACACCATTTGAAGAATTGACTCGAAACAAGGGTTAATAACTCGTTGGTGCTGAACGCGTATCGATTAACTTCTTTTCATATTTTTTTTTTACATTCTTTCTTAAAGATTGATTGATGTTGTAGAGGATTTCATTTTAAAAATAATTAATTAATAAATTTTCTATATATTTGTGCATCAAGTGTAAGGTTATAATATTTTATATATATTGCTAATCGCTTTCCATTTCATTGAATTCGCTTCCTTTTAGACCAATCAGCCCATGAACCCAAATACACTTTCACATTTCGATAACCGAGTTTTTGGAGTATTTCGGCAGCATTTTGGGCTCGATTCCCGCGTTGACAATAAAGAACTATTTCCGTATCATGGTTTGGTTTGTCCCGATCATATTTACTTCTAAATTTAGTTTTATCGAAATCTGGATGCAATACTTGAGCGACAATATCCAAAGGTACATTTATGCTAGTCGGTATTTGTCCAGTTTCACGTAATTCGTTGGGTTCTCGAACATCGATTAATACTTTTTCTGGATGCTTCAGTAGTTTTTTAATGTCCTTATATTCAACTATTCGCATATTTTCTGAAGACGAAAACTGCTTCATAATGCGAAGTGAAAAATTAATTGCCAAAACTGATAGTTGAATTTTAGCAGATAACGTTTGGACAGCAGATGCAGATACCGTAGAATAGTTAAAAATTTGCAGCCGATTAATTGTTAATAAACTAAAGCGTTTCCAAGCGAAATTAGACCCCATTGCGAAATTGTGGAATTTTTTCTTTAAAGAAATAACAATTGAATTATAATAAAATAAAGGTGACGAAACAAACAAAAAGCTAAAACGTCGCTCAATAAATCTCCGGTCTGATACATATATGCCAGATCGCTACTGTTTCTAGATAGTATTAACTTTCAAACGGCGTGTGTCAAAATTTTACGACATTCCGATCATATTATCAAATCAATCATTCATTCATTCACTTACACTTTATCATACATAAAAAGTATATAAATAAAGTAAGTTATCCTCTTTTTACACCAAACCTAATATTTGAAATTAACTATTATTTATTATTGTAAATACTATAAATGAAAAGAAAGAGACTTCATTCGAGGCGCAGAATTCATGAGAAATATGAAGAAATAAAATGTAAACCTAGCATTTAATCAGTAGCCATTTAAGCATTAGGCAGACAAATAAAACGAAGATTTTTGTGCTGATTAATTCCTAGATAGTTAAAAACCCGAAAAAAGAAAAATATGTAAGGAAAGGCTATTAACGTGGAAGGTATTGAAAACAAATAAATAAAAAATAAAAAAAAACAGTTTATTTTTGAAATCACTAATTAAAACAACAAAACAAATATATGTAAATTCAATTATCTACAAAACTTTTTCTTAGCTACTCATTAAATTTTAGGAAAGTCAGGCGTTGCGCCACGTACATTAGAAGAAGATATGTCAACACAGTACCACAATTAACATTGTATTTGTGACCGCATCTACGTCTTTACGTGCAAACGTAAGATATGGCAATACTTTACGTAATTGACTGCATCCTGATACAAAACCTTGCCTTTAAAATCGCCAAGGAACATGTTTCGAACATTATCTAAAGTAAGTATAATTTACTTACTAGCTGCAGTCTCTTAACTCCTTTTTAATATATATCGCAAGCCGAAATCTTAATCAACTACGCCCATCCCAAATTATAAAGCATCAGAATTTTTTTAAAAGAAAGATTGTTGATACAAAATCTCCGGACCGACCAAATATAATTTCCTTTTATTTGTTATGTCTAGTTTTGTTTTTCTATTGTTGCTTTTATTAAGTTTTTTATCGTCTTAGCCCATAATTTTACATTTTCTACAATAATTCCTTGGTTGTCGAAGCTTGAATGAATTGTGGTGCTGAGGACATAAGTTCGCATTGACTACCTTTGTTACTTACGGAAATTGGCGCACCATTTCTTCTAAGGCTCTTCTCGGCCATCGTACTATCCCTGGGAACTTGAGTGAAAAGAAAAATTTTAAATGAAATAAGAAAACAAGAAGTTATCTTTTTTTAACATCTCATCATGTTCTGCATACATGTTCTAAATGCAAGTTCTATTATAGTTCTTTTTTTATAAATCACTTGTTTACGCATTATTGGATGCTGTATAATTCTCAATCGAATTATAAAAATGTAGACATAAGGCAATGCATTTTTGTTATAATATCAATAGTGCCTCTTCGCTGTCTAATGGGGTAAGTGTTCGTCTTCTCCTTCTTCTCCTTCTTCTCCTTCTCCCCCTTCTCCCCCTTCTCCCGCTTCTTCGTGTTGTTGTTGTTGTTGTTGTTGTTGTTGTTGTTGTTGTTGTTGTTGTTGTTGTTGTTGTTGTTGTTGTTGTTGTTGTTGTTGTTGTTGTTGACGTTGACACTACATACATGCACAATTGCTCATTACTTCTACAATTACTGCATACGTCAAACCGATACTTTGGAAACAAATGAGTTTTGTGAACACACTGAACAAGTCAATAAAAAGAACTACACACTTACTTAGAGAGCAGGTTGAACAAGTGACTACAAAGACCTATACGGTTATTTAAAGGTAACATGATCATATGATCCATCTCCAATTTTAAAAACACAACATTTTCAAAACGATACATTATGATCGATTTCTACTCGAGAAAGTAAAGTCGACAGAATTTTATATGGAGAAGTTAGAAAAAACGCACCAAAAAAGAAGGTTGAATAGGCGCGTATTGATCCATAGAATAGCCATTGTATCTGTTATACTTTATAAGTAATGAGTAAAGAGAAACTCGGTGGTTTTGCTCTCGAAAATAGAGATGTTCTCAAATTACGCCCCATTACGCGGACATGTCCTTTGATCGACTCCCAACGTCAAATGGCCTGTAAGAACTTCCAACTGAATTCAAGACAATATCTACACATTTGCGTCCGGGATAAGGTTTACTACAGCCGTTACTGCAGGGCAGGTACATATATTTTCAAAGCTCCCTTCTGACGGTTGCAAAAACACTATACACCCATCCTTCGGTGGGAGGTATCAACAAAATAGGCAATTGAACCAGAGGTCGGTTTGCGGTCCTCGTTATCAAGCAAGCGCGACATCGAATTTTCATTTCGATTTGATGGTTTTACTATACACACATTTACGATACCACAAATATTCCGTTGTAAATACAACGAGCGAGAAGCCCAATTCGACACAAAGCAATCGAGAGCCATCAAACCAAAATGCGATCCTACCGTTCTTGTCTTTCGTATCGTACAACAGCTCGATAACGAGCACGGTAAACGGAAGGTTCATTTTTGTGCTGCAAGTATTCAAAGAAATTTGATTTGTACTCTACTTTTTGAGGAAAAATTTTTGATCACATACATATTTGTAGTTTCTAGGACAAGAACCGAAAGACAAACGTGAGCTGAATGCACAACAGAATAGACAACAAAAGTTCTCAATAAAAACTTTCGACAATTGTTTAGTTTTTACGTTTCGTTATAGAAAATTAAAGAGAAATTATTTGTAAGGAAATTCCGGGTTGATTTTGTATTTTTGTAAATTTTGAAAGCGTAAATTAAATTCAACGGAGAAGAAAAGTCGCAAATAGACACAGAAGAACGAGGATAATGGTAGCAATTGGAATTGATTTGGGAACAACGTATTCGTGCGTTGGCGTATTTCAAAACGGCAAAGTGGAAATCATCGCGAATGATCAAGGTAATCGCACAACACCTAGTTACGTGGCTTTTACGGACACGGAACGCTTCATTGGTAGTGTTGCGAAAAATCAGGGCGCCATGAATCCAAGGAATACCATTTATGACATAAAACGTCTGATCGGCCGCAAATATGATGATTCGCAAATTCAAGAAGATATTAAGCATTGGCCCTTCAAAGTGATTAGCGACGGCGGGAAAGCGAAAATTTGGGTAGAATTCAAGGGAGAACGAAAACGCTTTGCTCCAGAAGAAATTAGTTCTATGATATTGACAAAGATGAAAGAAACAGCTGAGGCCTACTTAGGTCACATAGTCAAAGACGCGGTAGTCACGGTACCAGCATATTTCAACGATTCCCAACGACAAGCGACGAAGAATGCCGGCACAATTGCTGGGCTGAATATATTGAGAATTATCAGTGAACCTACATCTGCAGCTTTAGCGTATGGCTTAGATAAAAATTTGAAGGGCGAACGTAACGCTTTAATATTCAATCTCGGAGGCGGTACTTTTGATGTGTCCATTTTAACTATTGATAAAGATTCATTATTTGAGGTCCGAGCAACTGCTGCCAACACATATCTGGGGGGCGAAGATTTCGATAGTCGATTAGTTAATTATCTGGTGGATGAGTTTCGACGAAAGTATAATACGGATTTAAAATCGAATCGTCGTGCTTTACGTCGTCTACGTGCAGCAGCTGAATGCGCTAAACGTACTTTGTCATCGACTACCGAAGCCCCGATTGAAGTCGATGCTCTTTTCGCGGGCATAGACTTTTATACTAAAGTAAGTCGGGCGCATTTCGAAGAGCTCTGTGCCGACTTATTTTGCCAAACATTAATAACCGTGGAAAAGGCACTTAACGAGGCTAAAATGGATAAAAACGAAATTCACGACATTGTATTGGTAGGTGGTTCAGCCCGCATTCCCAAAGTACAAAATCTCTTGCAAGAGTTTTTCTCTGGTAAAAAACTTACTATGTCTATTAATCCGGATGAAGCAGTGGCTTACGGTGCAGCTATTCAAGCGGCAATTTTGAACGGTGATACAAGCGATAATATACAAGATGTGCTCCTAGTGGATGTGACGCCGCTATCGCTGGGCATAGAAACTGCTGCCGGTATCGTGACAAAAGTAACTGAACGTAACAATCGCTTACTTTGTAAGCAAAGAAAAACTTTCATCACATGTGCCGACAATCAGCCGACAGTTGCTATTCAAGTGTTTGAAGATGAACGAGCTGTGGCCAAAGAAAATAAATTATTGGGCGTATTTAATTTAACGGGCTTGCCATCAGGCTCTCGGGATATACCGAGGATAAATATAAATATAACGTTTGATCTCGATGCGAAGTGTTTATTAAATGTAACAACGAAAAAGAGGAGTACTGGTGTTCTTAAGAAGGTTACTATAAATAATGATATGAATCGCTTATCACAGGCTGAAATCGATCAAATGGTTCGCAAAGCCGAACAACATGCTGATGAAGATGAGAAACGCCGTCATCGCATCAAAGCTCGTAATCAATTGGAAAATTGCGTATATAATGTTAAACAAACTCTCGAAGAGCCCGGCAAAAAAGTATCATCGCCCGACAGAAGCCATTTAATGGGTAAATGTAAAGTAACTCTTAAATGGTTAGAGAATAATATGACGGCCAGAAAAGAAGAGTATGAATGTCACTTGGAAGAGTTAAGCGAAATATGTGAACCAATAACCACAGGAACATGTCAGCAAAGTTGTTCCATTCAATGTAGTCAATAGGCCGGTGTTTCGATGGTGGCAGATCACCTGCAACGGAAGAAATTGATTAAAATGCTGTTTGCAAATGTGCCTCAATCAATCCCAAAAATATATTATTTTGTACATTTTTGCGAGGAGACTCGTATTTGGTTTTCTATATTTATATATATTTTTGTGAATTTTAGTAAAGATTCGCTTGTAAATAAAATCTTTGTGTATTCAAAATGAAACGTTTTACACAAAGCGTTAATTGACTTGATGAGTTTACTTAATAGACTCCTTTTCCGCCCATTCCGTCCATGAGCCCAAGTAATTCCTCACATTTCGATAACCCAGTTGCTGAGCTATTTCGGCAGCGTTATGAGAACGTCTACCAACTTTGCAATGGAATATTAATTCAGTATCGATTGTTGGTTTATCGCGGCCATATTTGGCTTTAAACGTACTTTCATCGCAATCCGGATATAATTCGTGAGCGACTACGCCTAATGGTATATTAATGCTAGTTGGTATTTGTCCAGTTTCACGTAGTTCATTTGGTTCTCGAACATCGATTAACAATTTTTCAGGATGTTCAGGTAATTCTTTTATATCCTTATATTCAACTATGTGTATACTCGCTGAAGATGAGAAGTTTTTTATAAGATTAAACGAATAGTCGGTTGTTACATCCGAGAAGAGTTTATTTTTAACTGTTAAAGGTTTAGTAATAGATGCTGATACGCTCGAAAACCTTAAAATTTGCAAACTATTAATCGTCATTAAAGTTAGGCGTTTCCAAGCAGAATTAGAGCCCATCACTAATTAATAGAAAGCGAAAATTAACTCTTACTCTAAACGAATAACAAATATTATATAATCACTTGCCGGTTGGAATTAAAGCCTAATAGTCTTAATCGACGAAATCAAACAAAATGTATTGAGATTGTGTAGCTTTATCAGATGTTTTAGAATGAATGCTTTTATTATCATCTATCGCCCATGGTTGCCAAATTTAATCCATTATGGTGCAGCTATTTATTATATAAAACGGTAAATCAAAAGTGGTTTATTTATTTGAAGCATTCTTGTTTTATCCAGTCATTCCAAGATCCTTTATACAATTTCACATTCTTATAACCGATTCTTATTGCCTGCTCGGCGGCCTTTTGGGCCCTCGCACCCTCTACACAATGAAAAATTAAAAGGCTATTAAAGTCCGGTTTCTCACGAGCATATTTTTTCCGAAATTCATCTTTATCTGATTTTCTTGCTAGTGCTTTAACCAATTTCTTTAACGGTATATTGACGCTGGTAGGTATTTTGCCGGATGCAAATACCTCTTCGGGTTCTCTAACATCTATTAATATTTTGTCGGGATAATTAGGCAACTTTTTGATTTCTTTGTAATCAGCTAATCCGATCGTTCCATCGCCTCTCGTACCACGTTTTTGATTGTCGAGGTGTCGATGCAAATAAGGATAAAGTAAATACGGAAAGTGACTCCTTAAACTCGACTCATTCGTTACAGTTGGATTACGTAAGAAGTGTCGCAATAACAACCTGTTAGTCATTGTTAATTCAGATGGACTCGTGCTAATCTGGAATTATATGGATTTTATTAAATAAAATAAAATGTGTTTATCCTGTAAAGCCCCATAACAGCATAATCTTGAGAGATTAATAAAAGGTTCCTAGAGAGATTTGAACAATATCCCATTTATGGAGTCTTAACTCTGGCATATAAAACTTCCGTAAAAAGTATTTATAAAATGAATTACACAGAGAAGACTTTTTTGATCGCGGTAGACTTTAACATCGAGCTGGCGGTTGAAACAAATACTATAACCGATGGCTTACGATATTCTTTGGCCACGGGCAACTGGGGTGATCAAAAGAAGGCCCATCAAGCTAGATCGGGAGTAGCATCGCAAGTAGATTTCACATTCGTGCGTAGTAGTAGTTTACGTAATTTTAAAAGAAGTTATTTGCTCCTGTACAGGTAAGAAAGCCTATTTCTTGGGTTATATGGTATATCGTTTGCTCTTAGCTTCTCTTGGACGTCGAGAGCTAGATGGCAGGAATCATTATGGCAATAAAAGGCTGAATTTAGCTGATCCATTGTTGACCTTCCTATTACGTGGGTTGTTTAAGAATCTCATGAAAGAAGTGCGAATCTGTACACAGAATCTATTGCTTGCCGAAGGATCTTTTTGTAATGCACGAAAGCAATTGAAAGGAGAACGAAAAATGCTTGCAAATGTGGAATTGACCAAAGACAACGTCAATATCCAATGTATATAAGCATATTAACATTCAAAATCTAATTACGACGTTATGAGAATTGCTTTGCCACCTAGTACCTAACCTAAATCCATATACTTAAATTCGGAATTATTATTCAAGCTCGACGTGAGATACAAAAATTTCGCAGGAATTTTTAAGCTCAATATTTATATTTTTATCATCCCGAGAGGTAAGATGTCATTACATTTTTTTATTTCTAAAAATTACTTACGTCCTTTGGCTTTTCAGTTATGATTATAGCTGCTGTTATAGGTCGCGGTTGCTTATAGATATCCAAATAGTCGTTAGTGGGCCACGTATAATTTAATTTTGTGGGTAATTTATGTCTAGAGTAAAACGCTTTCGCGTTATCGAATTTTTTATTTTTATTTTTTTTCAATAGTTCTATTACACTTTTTAATTTCCGAAAGAATCTTTTTTCTAAATTCTTTTTATTAATCATTTGCCGAAGGTCTGAATTTTTTCTGTCAGTCATTTGCCGATTGTCATTTGTGTAACTGTCGTCAACAGCGTAATCGTTAGCACAATCAATGTTCGAGAGGGTTAATTGAAAGGAATATATCGAGAAAAATATGAATATTATAAAGACTTTCATCTTCATATATGATAGAATAAAATACTAGTAAATATATCTCGAAATTATATTTAATTTTTATTCAGTTTCATATGATATGATTGAAAGAAAAAAAGCAAGTGGTTTAAGTAGATTCAATTAAAAAAATGAGTAAAAACATTATAGTCAGTCAAGGCGTATTAAATACCCTACACAAAGTCGATTGTGATAATGCAATTCTTTCCTCTAAGGGAAAGCGAGTTAAAACGTAAACGGACGCACATATACTAAAAAATCCTTGTAACAGCCAAGAATGCATTGTACATATTAGCTAAAATTATTAGCAAGTTATTAATAGAATAATAAAAGAAAATATATAATTTTTATACATTCGATTCAAAGAGTTGAGAAATGAAATAAAAATTTCATGGTTTGGAAATTGCTTTCAAAAGATTTTATAAATTTTCATTTAATTACGAACATTAACAAGAGATTATAAAAAGATAAAAGTCTTTGCAAAATTTATTAAAAGTTTTTTATTATAAGAAAGTCTTTGGACATTTTATGCTATAACTTTGGATTGCAAATCGAGCAATCCTTTCAATTGGAAAGCAAAAAAGTTTTTAAAAAAAGAAAGAACGCATATGTTATGTATTTATGGAGGGCTTATTTGTGTTTTGACAAGTCTTTTATATCCATCCATAATATCGAATAATCGGAATATGGCACCAGTAACTAAAAGATTTTTTTTAAGGTCATTTGCCCCCGACTTACAAAGAAAATGATAAAATACTAAGTAAAACTTGTGGAAACGGGTAAATATATACTAAAAAATCGTTGTAACAGCCAAAAATCTATTGAATATATTAACTAAAATTATTAGGAAATTATTAATAGTTTCTCTCTCCTACAATATAATATAATAAGCGAAATTCGCTATAACTGGGTTTGTGCATATTCTGTTCAGGATTCTCTAATTTTTTTTTCTCATATTGTTTCTTTTTCGCAAGTTACTATATAGAGGTTGGGCATCATCGTAAGCAACTCTATGGAACTATCGTAAAAATCACATTTTATTTTGTATTCACACACTCACAATAAAATTGTGAGATTCAAGCCTGAGTTTAAATATATGTCTTTTCGACAACTAATAATAATTGAATCCAACCCGTTTTGCTTTCAATTGAGTATACGTCCTAAAGATTGGCCAACTTTAACCTTTTGCCCAGGTTTCACTTTAAATTCGAAACCTAAAGGCGCCTCAAACAGTAAAACAATCGTACTTCCCATATTAAATTGTCCAACTAAATCACCTTTTTTTAAAAGGTCTCCATGATCTATAGTCATATCATAGAAGGTCCGCGGTGTTCTAAGGTCTAAACCTGCCCATTGATTAGTTTTTAAATCAGAGTCCATGAAAATTTGTACTGATCCGACGTTAGTGGCACCTACAGCGGTAAAACTGAAGAAACCGTGCTCCCATTCACCTACATACAAAACCCTTTCATTTAGGCAGAATAGTCCAGGAAGCCACGTAGCAATTCTAGGACTTACAGAAAATAATTCACCCGTAAAATGTCTTCTAAAGAACGAATTCCAATCGGCTGGCGAATGAAACCTATGATAATCTCCGGGCGCTAAATATATCACACAATGATATAATATTGTGCTGCTGTTGTACTTAAGCGCATTCATATAATTACTATCTTGCTTGCTCTCTCCCAACCAAGTAGTTGGACCGAGAAAATCGGCAATATTGTAGTTCACGCCTTTAACCTGTTCAATCAAAGATCGGCAAGCTTTACCAAGGTGTAGAATTTTACCATCAGCTGGGGATACTAATGGAGCATCCAATTCAATTGTCCTCACGCCGTCACGTAAAGGCCGTGTAAAGAATTCCGCGAAGGTTTTGTAATGTTTTAAATCTGGATATAAAGCCTCTTCCAGATTGACCTTAAAAGTGTTGACATATAGACCAAATATAAACGGCCGCACACTTTCCGGTATATAACAAGAAGCCAACCAACCCCAGCAGCGACTTATTAAGCGTAGTGGTAGTAGGCTGTATATTTTGGATTGAAATTGCGTCGCCGTATGGAGTGTTCGATTTTTTATACAATTTTGCTTGTTTAATTGCCATTCGATAGCACCAAAAACACAAATACCCACTGGTGCCCATTTCAGAAGAAAACCTGTCCATCTTAGCAACGCATTGCGACGTTCCTGTTGTAATCCTTGTTGTTGAATTGAATGCGTTGGATTAAGAGATGGCTTAACGCGCACCATAGCACGAACGCTGACTTCTGTTTGTTTTGTGTTATGGTCACCACCATTTCCATTTTTCTGCGAACAGTTTTGACGAAAACTTCTTAATACAGGCCATTTGCTTTCTTGTTGATGATGTTTCTGACGTAACTGGCGAAAATTTGGCGGTTTAATAAGGAAACGACCACGAGGCATAAAGTAGGAGACCATGGTATATTAATAAAATAATCGCAACCAGTTTGATAATGTAATCTTAAACGCCTTTGTGTACACACAAAAAAGTTTTATCAATACGCAGCTTCTTGGATTCAACGCCGGATCGCATCTACTTGCTGAAATATTTTAAAATTAATCAAAATTATTTAATAGCTTATGTACGTTAAAGCTCACGGTACGGCTTAATCTAAACAAATTTTCGGTTACTTCTTTCAGCTAAGCGCTTAATTTTCTCGTTTATGCGTTTATAATCTTTCGTTATCTTTGTTGGCAGATGAAGCGGTAATTTCAACGCCGTATTATCAGCTGCATTCTCTTCTTTTTTCTTTAATGAGATATGCTTCTAAGTCGTAAACATTTTCTGTCTGATTACTTTTGTCAGCGATTCCTATACATAAATTTCTTACTTTTATATAATTAATAAATAATCGGTAGATAGCTTATGTTTTTATGAACTCAGATGAATTTTTTAGTCCCATTCACCGCTTATGCTCCAATTGATAGTCAATGTTTTCAATGAATTTCCACTTTTTTTATGTTTCCAATTATCACATATAATTAAAACTTTAATGCGTTGAACATTTGTTATCAAATGAAGAAGAAGAAGAACAAAATTATTCATGTATTCATAGTTTTCTGTTAAAAGTTCTATGAAGGTTCTGCTGATCAAATATAATTATAATCATACGCTGTGAATGAGGTTACTTTTACACTGGATGGTCACAGCATATTAAGCGCTTCATCGGACAGCACTGTGAAAATATAGTTCTTAAAGAACGGTATGCTTATCTACGTATAAACCTATCCTGCCGGCATGGCAGCAGCGGGTTCTTCTCTAGGTCTAATGTTACCCTTCGCGGATGAAAGTGGTGTACAGGCGCTTATTCTGTCAGATCATGGGAAACACTCTAACATTAATAATAATTTAATTATTTAACTTATTAAATGCTATATATTTTAATAATCAATTTTTTTTATAATTTTATAATTTTTTGGTTTTTTTCTTTATATTGTCGTGATCAAATGTTAAGCGCTTCCTTCGATTCCACCTTGCGTCTGCATGGCTTAAAATCAAGGTCACAATCGAAGGGTTGCTTTTTTCGTATTTGTGTACTATGTTGAACTGGATATTTCTAAATGGTAATTCTAATTCAATAGTATATAGATTTCCAATTTGATATCCCTTACTATTAAACAAGAGATTGATATGAATTTTTTTTGTCGCGTTTTTTTCTTTTTACATACGTCTGACTAAATTCACGATATTTGATTATCTGGACATATAAGCTACAAATCTACTGGCTTGGTCCAATTCTACTCAACAAACCAAAAAAAAAAAAAAAGATATGAATTTTAAGCTTATTTTAAGTAAATTAAGCGGTATGCTCTTCAAAGCGAATTGGCGGTACTCACCACTTTGACTAAGTAAATAAAGCTTGATGTCGTTGTTTAATAATTTAGTTAATTTATCTCAAGTAAGTCACTGAGTTCAAAATAATAAATTTAAAAATTTATTTATTAAGTCCGACTTCTGACTTGACTTAAATTGAAGGTTGTTTAACAGAAAATTACGTCGTCGTAATCGAAAATTCCAGCAAAGTCATATGGTGCTGAAAAAACTGAACATATGAGTTTGTTTACATTATTTAGTATTGGTTCAGAATTTGAAACTAATCGACATTTTTGCATCCTTAACTTTCATAATAAAAACAAATAAAAAAGTGGAAATTTGTTTACAATAAAACAAAGAGAAATTGAAAAATAACATATAAAATACGTTTCCATAGGAGAATGGATAAGCCCGTATCGTTTGCATGCCAAAGATGTTTACGACCAATAGTTTTAGATGAAAATTTCGACACGATAAGTGAACATGCAAAGGCTGAATTGATGTGTAAGCACAAATTAATTTCGTGGATAGGTTCAAAATTGTGAATTAAAATGTATTGTTATGATTTCGATTCGCGATAGTACCCATTTACGATGGCAATGTTAACACTATAGATACTCAAGACACAAGCAGCTTTGATCATTTTGTACCTCCTTACCGTCTGATGGACTCAATCAATGGCACAGGATTTATGTTAGTTTCTGATCGCAGAGATAATAAAAAGTGGAGTGCTGCGTTTAAATTGAAAGCAGAACTATTTGATTTTCTTTCATCGAATTCAGAAATAGATCATCCACTTTGTGAAGAATGCGCCGAATCTATGCTAGAGATTATGGACAGAGAATTAAAAGTAGCAGAAGAAGAATGGAGTGATTACAAAAATTATTTGAAAAAATTAGAACAGCAACAAAAACATCCAAACCTAACAGAATTGGAAAAAGAGTTAAATGAACTAAAAGAAAGCGAGCAAAAACTTCTGGCGGAACTGTCTGCGTTAAAAGACGAAGAAAATGCTTTAAATCAATCAATTGAACAGGAAGAAAAAGAAAAACGAGAATTGCAAGAACAGGAAGCGTGTTATTGGCGCGAATATACCAAACATAGAAGAGAGCTAATGTTGACCGAAGATGATAAACGTAGTTTAGAGTGCCAAATAGCTTATGCCGAGCAACAATTAGAAAAATTGAAAGACGCGAATATATTTAACATAACATTTCACATATGGCATGCTGGACACTTTGGCACTATTAATAATTTCCGTTTGGGACGTTTACCATCAGGTGATTTAAAAAAATGGTTTGTTTTTAGATTTTTTTTCCGATATTACCACTCCGGTTAACTGAGATTATAATTAGGCTTTTATGTTTAACAGAAAACTATGGACATGTGATTAATATCTTCTTCTTTTGTTTTTGTTGTTGTTGATAATAAATGTATATATCAGCTTCAGTAGACTGGTCAGAAATTAATGCAGCATGGGGACAAACAGTTTTATTATTGTGTGCTTTAGCCCGCAAGATTGGGCTGACATTTGAACGGTATAAGATAGTCCCTTTTGGAAATCATTCTTATGTTGAAGTTTTAAATGAGAACAAAGAATTACCTTTATATGGAACAGGAGGCTTTAAATTTTTTTGGGACACAAAATTTGATGCCGCTATGGTAGCTTTTTTGGACTGCCTTACACAATTTCAACAAGAAGTAGAAAAACGAGACCCAGAATTTTTGCTGCCTTATAAAATGGAAAAAGGAAAAGTTATTGATCCATCCACAGGGACGTCATATTCCATAAAGTAAGTTCGTTCCTTTTATGTTTATTTACCACTAATTTCTTCTTTCTTTAGAATCCAGTTTAATTCTGAAGAACAGTGGACAAAAGCCTTGAAATTCATGCTAACCAATCTGAAATGGGGTTTAGCCTGGGTGTCATCACAATTCGCCAATCAGTGAAACAATAAGCTTTGTTCACTTTTAATTTATTTAAAATACAAATGGCACTAAATGTTCATATGTCAACTGAAGTTGATGTTAATTTTTTATTATTAGAATTTTCCAATTTACTAAGAGTACAATCCTTTGAAGAGCAAGGTCTACCATCCTCAAATTTGGGTGAGTTAGTTTCGCCAGCTGAGTCACTTTCATCTGACCCGCTCGAAAACTCTTCGTCCATCCATAGAGCAGATCTTTTCTTCTTTGCTGCGACGTTATTCCTAGCTGCTGGCCCATTTTTACGTTTTAGATCTTGGCCGCTTGTCAGAGATCTTTTAAAGCCCTCTTCGACAGCTTCGTTCACTTTTTCCGTTAATTTTGAACGAGCTTCTTCGTACTCTTCGTCTTTAAACTCATGTTTAGGTACAGCGAGTAATTTTTGAATTTTACGCTTTTTCTTCTCTTCAGCTTCACGTTCTCGTTCACTTTGTTTTTCCAGCCATGTTTTAAGTCGCTTTTCTTCATTTATGTCCCTTAAACGACGACCACTTAGATCTCGACAAGCTTCACGATTTGTTGTTTTTTCTATTTGGGCACCTATTGCTCGCAGCATAGAACCAAATCCGCCTTTGCCTCCCACGAGGCGAAGGCGACAATACACCGGTAATTCATGTCCCACTTGATCTTTTAATCGCTTCCCATTTTGTTCTAAATAAAAATCTAAATTGTTCTAAAGAAAAATAATATAATAATTTTTTCCCATTCTCCTCTTTTTAGTCAAACACTTACTATTTCCTTGGCAACTGTGCGAACTAATTCTCTTACATTTTCTGATGTACTTTCGCAGATTTTTTTGTGATTTAAATATATTTGCACCATTATTATAAAACTTAAACAATTTCGTCAACTTTATACGCATATGACCAATAATTTAATAACAGGGTTACCAGGTTAATATGGTTTCAATAATTAGAGATGTAAGTGTGAGACAATTTAATATGAAAAGATTGGAAAGAAGTGCTTTACTCAACACTGTAAATAATGTAATGTTGATTTGTCGAATTCCAAAACAAGAAAAAAGTAATGTCTAGTAAAAATCACGGTTTCAACAAGTTTTCTTTTTGTTTAATAACTACAACTAAGTAAGAGATTGAAAGAAACGCAAGCGAAAGCAATGACTTCCTCTGAAGATTCCAGCAATGAAGAATTCCAAGATGAAGAAATCCACGAAAGGGCAAGTCTTAAATGATTCGATTTATTATTATTGTAATTAAATTAAATTTTTCATTTTATATGTTGCAGAATCTAATCCGCCAGGATTTAAGTTCGATGAGTTTTGAAGAGATCATGAAACTTAAAGAAGAATTAGGAGCAAAACTCTATAAAGAAGCAATTTTGGGGATTGAAAAACAAAAAAACTCAGGAAACCAAAAAAATGGGAAAGATTTGAAAAGACTTAATAAAAATAGGCCTCGTGAACAAAGCTCTAAGAGACCGGTGCCTTTTCTTGGAGCAGAATTGCGTGGGAAAAGTAAAAAGGGTTTGCAATTACGTGATCCTCGTTTTGACGAACGAGCCGGAAACTATGATGTAAATAAATTTAAGGAGAATTATAAATTTGTCAGCAATGTACGCGAAATGGAAATCCTTCAGTTGAAAAACGAACTAAATAGTGTTACTGATCAAGAAGGAAAAGATCGTATAAAAGAAGCGATGCAAAGATTGACTAACAAAAATGTAGAGGAAAAGAAATGGCATAAAAAGCAACAAACGTTAAAAGAAGAACAACAGGAAATACAAAAGGCGATAGCAGAAGGGAAGCAGCCTCACTATTTAACAAAGAGTAAGTTTACAAGTGTATCGTTTCTAAGCATAAAGGTCTTTAAAACATGCATTCGTTTCCAGAGGAGAGGAAAGCAAAAGAGCTAGTGGCTCAATTTGAAGACCTCAAAAAACGTGGGAAGTTAACGAAACATCTAGAAAAGCGCCGTAAAAAGAATATTACCAAGGATCGCAAGAAAATGGGTTTTTGAATATATGAATAAAAAATGGATTTCGATTAAAAACTTTTATATTTATACTCTTATGCAATAATTAATTTACACTTTTAAATTTTAATCTTAAGCAGTACGTAACATTTTGGCTTCACGTTTTTCTTGTAGCTCTTTCTTCTGAGCGTCTACAACAACACGTCGCTCTTCCAGAAAGTTTGCATAGTCCTCAGGCTTAAGTTCGCGCACAATTTTAATCCCGCAAGTACGGGCGATCCCAACTAACATTTGACACATTTGCTAAAAAAAGTATTAAGGGAGTCACTTATCTCAAATATATAAAAACACAAACATTACGCATATATATATATATATATATATATATTTTAATACTATATATAATATTCAATTCCATCCACATAAAACCACTACAAAGTACATTATAAATTTTCAAAGGATGCTATTAACCGTCAAGGTTGTGTAATTATCTGTAACATGTAGAAAGATTTGACATGAGCCCACCTTTTTGGTCTAGATCGTAAAACCCTATCGAAAGTGGGTTGATATTCTACACTACACTTTATTTTGAAAGAATTTCTCAACGAAAGTCTTAGGTGATTTTTATAAATATTGTCGGTCAATATTTGCGTTAAATATTAAATTATTACTTTCTTTTCCTCATCTTTATTTCCTTTCAATTCTTACTTGTAAGGTTAGTTCCTTTTTTGGGAAGATGGGAGTGTTAAGAGCAAACGAATGAATCTAAATACTGAACATTTTAGGCTCAATAACCATATGTAATTTGGAGCTTCTTAAGCGCATTTATAGGTCAAGCAAGTCTAGTTGGTGATGGGTGGGAAAATTTTAAATAATTTACCTGCATAGTTAATAAAGCATTGGGAGGATCCTGTATTTTTATAGCCGCTATTTCATACAAATGCTTTAAGGTAATCTTTCCGGCCGTTTCTTTGCCTGGATACATTGCTCCTCTCGGAATACCAGCAGCTTGCTTCAAGAGAAATGTCGCTGGCGGCGAATGTATTGTTAAATTATAACTGCGATCACTATTAACTGATACTCTGCAGGGTAGCGGTACACCTTCCTTAATTTCAGCGGTACGTGCGTTAAAGTCTTTACAGAAGGCCGCAATGTTGATTGCTCGCTAATAAACTTTTATTAGATATAATGTATTTAAGAATTTTTTTTATTTTGCATTTACTTGACCTAACATTGGACCTAGAGGAGGACCCGCTGCTGCCATGCCGGCTGGTATATTTGTCTTTAATTTCGTGGTGTGCGTTACTTTATCCACCGTCTTTTTCAGATTTTTCAATTTACTGACCGCCTTCGACATAATTTTACACCAATTTATCGCAAATCTATTTTATAAAATGTGCTATTATTGGTTATGCAAATTATAACATCTTTGACGAACAGTGCTGGACAGCGTTTACATGTCGCTTGTTGAACGGTAGGGATGATAATATTCTTATTCTTTCTTTATCGATAACAATGTTTACAACGGCATCGTCCCCGTGCATCAATTTGCAAAAGCTATTAAGCGATTAAGGGTTGAAAAAAAAATGTTAAGTCAGATTTTTATAACCTTTTAAACTTAAATTTTAGTGTCTTAAATATAAAAAAGAAACGACGTCTAAAATATTTACAGATTTGTTAGAACAATGCCGAGCATAACTAAAATGGAATAAATTAAAGTCTGACAAAGAAAAAACTCAATAAAAGTTATTTTAATAAAGACCCGAAACATAGACAATTTAAAGGAAAATATATTTGTCGATGGTGCGTAATAAAACTCAATCAACCTCATCATCGTCTTCAAGCGGGAATGCGAGCAACAACAGCAGCACGAAATCTCCCATAAGACAAAATATTCATCGTAAGTCTTCAAGTACTTGCAGCGTAGCGCTTTTAGACGACGTCAAACCAACAGTTTCAAGCCGTCGTTCGCCAGGGTCCTCTCCAGATGATGATACCGATGCTGACTACGATTCATCGCCTACTTCTCAACGTTCTACATTTAGCTCCGTACATAAGCAGAACCTATATCTTGTTTCATTTCCCATTATATTTCTATTTAATATTCTACGTACATTGATCTATCAGCTGTTTTGCGTCTTTCGCTATTTGTACGGAGCTACTACAAAAGTAGTCTATCGTCCACATAAACGCGAATGTAATATTGAGATAGTTGTAGGCGCTTCTTCATCGCAAAATTCGGGCTTGAAGGAAAAGAATCAACTGCTCGAACAAGCTCACAATACAACAAACACAATCGCTCCGTACCCCTTACCGCAGCGCATGCGACCTCAACAACAATTAGAAATGTTTAATAAAAACAACGCAGTAGCTAGTAGTTCTGGGCCCGGACCTGGTGATCCTCTTTTGGCTAAACAGAAGCATCATCATCGCCGTGCTTTTGAATACATATCGAAAGCCTTGAAAATCGATGAAGAAAATGAAGGTGAGTTAGTCGTTGTGTTGCGGGATATACATAACAATGACTCACGTCTTGTTATTTAGTTGATTTACGTTTGATATTTGTGCTAAGCACAGAGTTTAAAAATATTTAATAGATTTTCGTTTGGTTTTTAGGTCATAAAGAACTCGCTATTGAATTGTATCGCAAGGGCATTAAAGAATTAGAGGATGGTATTGCGGTAGATTGTTGGAGCGGACGCGGAGAGGTATGGGAACGTGCTCAACGATTGCATGATAAAATGCAAACGAATCTATCAATGGCTAGAGATCGCTTGCATTTTCTAGGTAAATATGAATTGATATTAACTTTAAGTGAAACTATAAATGTAATTTTTAATTGATTTTAGTTTATCGTTTGCAAATTTTTAAAGAATTTTTCAGTTAATTTTCATTTCATTGCTTTTAATTGTATGTCTTATTTTATTATTTTGTTATATATACACTTTATTTTTTTTTTTTTCATTTACATTTTTAACCATTAAAAACAAATCATTTTGTTGTTAAATGCGTGTGTATGTGTGTTTGTGTCGTTGTGCGACCATGTGCCTTAATGAAAACGTAGAATTACGTGAAGAAGAAATACATTTGGAAGAATTAAGCTTGACAGAGATACAAGAAGAGGTTGAAGGTGAAAGAGAGGAAGAAGAAGCTGATGTCAATAAAAATCTTAAGTATAGAAAATCCATTAAATCTCCCTCAAACATACAAGTCGTGCAGCCCATGCAAATGGGCAGCAATAATAATAGTCCCGCCACAAGTCCAATGGTGCGCAGCAATAATTCCTCAAAATTAAGGAACATTCCAAAATCTGCAAATACCTCTACTAACCTGAAGCGTTCCCCTAATGCAGGTGAGTTTAAAAATATATTCCTGACCAATAAATTATACCAGAAAATAAAAACGCGCCAATTTATTTGAAGAAGTGCACATGATTTTGTGATTATTTTTTTTTTTAAAAATAGTCATTATATGGGCGCAATTGAAGGCAAATGCATTACTACACCGGCCAATCGAAACTCACACGTTGCACTCATCAGTTAAAAATTGTTTAATAATTTTTTAATTTATTTAATTTTTTCTTTTGTTTCGCCATGATTTATTTGCTTTTGCTAAAATGTATATAATTGTTTATACCCACGACTAAAAGAGGAAGGTATTCGAAATTTGTCACTCCGTTTTAAATTTATAGAATACGTCGTATCGTTACAATATTCTGAGATAATTTAGATTAATTCTTGCTTCTGCCGGGTTGTTTGTAGTAAAAATTCTTAGTAATGACAAATGAAGACATTATGGTCGGACAAGGTCGACTTATAGATACCCCAAACCACTAGAAGATTTCACTCATCTTTCTCATTAAAATATAAAAAGTTATAGTTTGCGTCCATATAATCACGAGAAACCTTATATAAGATGTAGTCCGAAAAAGTAGACATATGTGATCCATGGTGGGCTTCTACATGAAATTGCTATTATAGATCAATTGTCAGTATAGAAATCGGAAAATAAGACCTTGTTCTCATGTAAAGGCTTAGTCTTCTAAGAAAGCCTATCTGGAGGAAGTTCAAAAATTGGTGTCACTCCATTTAAATTTTCCGCATTCGTCTATTGTGCTTAAATACTGTTTCTCATCGAGATAAAATAGAACAATTTTTTCATATAAAGATTTTCAACGCGTTAGTACTCGTCTTTAGTCCATAACATAGCAGTATGATAAACTTCATCAAAATATCTCGATAATTGCAATCTATTTGTTAACCATAAAAAGACATGGACCTACATGTCAGATGAACAACGGGGCAGACATTGTTAAGAATGTACCGTATAAATCTGCACACAATTATTGCCTTCTTAGCAAAAGCGTTAAAGGGTACACAAATTGCAACGAAAATTTTTTATAAATTTTCTTGATACAATCGCATAGTACAAATTGAACTGCAAAATGAGTCCGATTTTCCCCCAAACCGACGAGTATTTCAAATAGTTTTAGTGAAAAAACTGAAAAAATTTTATGTATTTTCATCAAAGAATTGTGGCTGCAGATTAAAGATCAGAGTTACGTAAATATTTTGCCCAATAATGATTCCAATTCATGCGATTACCTTGAGGTGGTGGGTGTACAAGATTCGTCTTTTAAGACGAATAATTCCATTTTAATTTCTGTATTCTTCAAACGATTTACGTTGATTTTCTTCTTCGATTTCTTTAGCTTCAGGTCGTAAACTAACCGTAAGTTCTAAACGTCCAGGAAATTTGGCAGTTGTAAATAAATCGCAAACATTGCCGAGAAATTTGGGATCAAAAAATGCTATTAGCGGAGTTTCACCGCGACAGCCCATTAAAACAGCAGCCACACCTCCAGCAGTACGTAGGCAATTTGTAAGTAATAAAAAACGATAAACTAATAATATATAACAACTTCTTCATTTACAATCTCATATTCAAAAGCTCAAGCTCAACTGTTTCCAATATTATTTATCGCACAAATTCAATTGTTGTTATATGATTACAATTTCTCAGATTTGTTGAATTTATCACTGGCAACCATTTGTCTCGAGAGGCGAAATAATCAACGTTCGTCTCATTCAGTTCCTTCTGAAATCAAATATAATTATAAATATTACGAGAAAGAATATTTCGCAGACTTGCAGAGGCTAGGTTTACTCCTTATGTACCTGCCTTTAATATCTCATTTCTTTTTAAAAGTTTTAGAATGGTAACAAGTGAAGACACTAGAGTGAGACGCGGCCTATGATTAAATAGCTACCTGACACTTTTACGTTTAATATAGTCGACGCTCTTTCCAGGGAAGGCTTTAGATGGGGAATGATCGAAAAAGTCGATCGGTCCAAAGCACTTTCAAAAGCCTGCGTTCTTGGGCCAAAATATGTCTGTATACCAATTTCCATTAAAATATTTCAAAAATTTGCGATCTGTAGGTTGAACACAAGAAAACAGATAGACAGGCGGACGGACAAGTTTAGATCGATTCAGGAAGTGATTCTGAAGCGATCGCTATAATAAAAGCTGGTTCTGTGTTAAGTCTTAAGTTATGCTGGTGTTGCGTACACCCGTATACCTTCTACCGCAATCCATGTTCAAGTTTATGTATATATACTTGAAACACCCCAAAATGCAGTATTTCAGAATTTTATCTTCGACAAACAGTAACAAGTAGTGTACGCATACTTTTGCCTTTTGTATTCATACCATAGTCTTCTGGACGAAATACGCCACCGCAACGTTCGCGAACACCTATCAGTGGCATTGGTATGAGCAGTCAGTCCAATAGCGGTGCATCCACACCAGTAGTCAGTGTTAAAGGTGTTGAGCAGAAATTGGTGCAAATTATACTTGATGAAATTGTAGAGGGCGGTGCCAAAGTCGAATGGTCAGATATTGCTGGTCAAGATGTAGCTAAACAAGCACTTCAAGAAATGGTTATCTTGCCATCGGTGAGACCAGAACTTTTTACTGGTATGAGAAAGTGTTTATAACTATTTTTATTTTTGAAAAATTTTCAATTTTTTTTGTTAAATTTCAGGATTACGCGCCCCTGCCAAGGGTTTACTTCTTTTTGGTCCACCTGGTAATGGCAAAACGTTGCTAGCACGTGCAGTTGCCACGGAATGCAGCGCAACATTTTTTAATATTTCAGCTGCTTCGTTGACGAGCAAATACGTGGGCGATGGTGAAAAATTAGTGCGAGCATTATTTGCTGTCGCCCGTGAAATGCAACCTTCCATAATTTTTATTGACGAGGTGGATTCATTGCTCTCGGAACGTAGTAGTAATGAGCATGAAGCTTCCAGGCGCTTGAAAACAGAATTTCTTGTAGAGTTTGATGGTTTGCCTGGTAATCCGGATGGTGATCGTATTGTGGTCTTAGCGGCCACAAATCGTCCTCAAGAACTCGATGAAGCAGCTTTACGACGCTTCGCAAAACGAGTTTACGTATCTTTGCCCGACTTGGATACCCGCGAATTATTATTGCGCAAATTATTGCAAAAGCAAGGCAATCCATTAGATAGCGACGCCTTAAAACGTTTGGCTAAATTAACGGATGGTTATTCGGGTTCCGATCTTACCGCTTTAGCTAAAGATGCTGCTTTAGAACCAATACGTGAATTGAATGTTGAACAAGTCAAAAATCTGGATATCAGTGCAATGCGTCCGATTACAGAAAATGATTTTCATAATTCATTAAAGCGTATACGACGTTCCGTGGCACCTCAAAGCTTAACGCTTTATGCAAAATGGTCACAAGAATACGGTGATATTACCGTTTAAAAAGAAGAAAAAATCAACACAATTTCCATGCTGCAATTGTGCTTTGTAAGATTCTGGTGTATATGCGATAACTTAAATCTGCTGCTACTTCACTATTAATATTACTATTACTATATAGTTTTAAAGAAAAGCAACATTTTTACGCAATGCCGTACGAGGTTAGATTTTTCAAATAATTTTGCAACACAACTCTCGCTACCACCGTGTCACCTAATTTTTATTGATTGATAATCAATTATATGGATTTCCTTTAATAGGCGTGAGTAAATTATATCTATTCTGCTATACGTGTTCGTACGTTTATTAATTTGCTTTAGATTATTTCTCTTAATTGTCATATTTAATTTATATTGCATTTATTATTGTCTTAAAAATAATTTTTTTCATCTTTTTAAATAATTTTTTTTTTATATATATGTACGAAACAGATGTTTTTTATATTAGAATATATTTAATTGTGTGTCCGGACACAAAATTTGCCTTAAAATTTCTTAATTAATTTTATAAACGTACAAATTAGTTAACTTGTTATTTATTATTGTTTCTTTATGTTTTCGCCTTCAATGCTTTAACATCTTCACATTTATACATAATACATATACATTCATTCGTTCATTTATTGATTCATTCATTCCTTGATAAGAGTCACGCTTATGTAACAAATTAATATGTTGACGTCTTTTTGCTGTGAGATATGAATCTTCTTTTTCATTCTTCTCTAGATTTCTAGATTTGAATGTCTTTCTTTATAAAAGATTAGCTTTAAAATTTTCTCAATTAATTAATATAATTAATATTATTTATTTATAGATAAAACATATATATATATATATATACATAAATTAATAACATTGTAATATTAATATGTATGAAATATGTAAAAAACTGTGGCGATTGCAACGATTTACGGTTTAAACAAAACGTTAATCAATCACCCGTACGCTTAGGTATATATCATCATCATTTGCTTAGATATAACTCAGTTGAAACTAGAAATTAAAAGCAATTATCTTCCAAGCAATTACAATTTTCCAACGATTATATCCATCCATGCGGATTTTGAAGATTTTCTTCATTCGTATCAAGGATTTGTAAAATTACCTTTATTTCTACTTCATTTTTGAAGTATAAAGAGTTATAAATTTTATTTCATTTCGGTGTAGTCAGTATTTGGATCGCGGAAAAGTTTTGCAGATTTCGCTTGTTCAAAATATTAATTAAAAAGCTTCCTGTTTATCATGGTTCTATTGCAGTTACGTTCTGCTTAAAGTTCATGCTTTCATTTCAGCATTTTCTTACATATCGATCTTTTCCGAGTTCTCACATTACATTCGTACATTTAATCGAGTTCCTTCTGTTTCCGTTTCCTTAATATGTCTTTGTTAACGCGCCACTAGTTTCTTATAAATATTCTTGTGATTTTACTTTTAAACATTAGTCTCATAAGTTTCGTTTTTGATATGTTACATTATAACATTTTTTTTATTGTTCTGTTTTTTAATTTATTTTTTTTTTGTTATATGAATTTTAGTTTAATATTGAAAATTGTATTCATCAATAAAAGAGAATCTTCATTACCCCGGAGGTTTTACAGTATTATATTCGTTTTTGAAAGTTACTTTGATTCTAAACGGAGTCGAATTTAAGCTTTTACTTTTCGCTGCACTGGTTGGAAAGCTTTTATTTTAAGACAAGGATGTGAACATAAATTCGAATTTAATTAACAAAGAACAGCGTTAACCGAGCTTGCCGTAATGCCGCAACAAGTCCTGTTAATTAGTAGTTAGGATAAAGTTATGATTCGATTTAGAAACTTGCCACTCCGTCCAAATTAGGAAACGTAAGATAATTTTTATGGATAATTCATGAATCTATTTGAAAATACCATCAAATATTCAAAAATAGTTCTGAACAGCACAATTTGAACTTGTTCAACTCGCTTGAAAGGTATTTTCACATAGATCCACGTCATGTAAGTGAATACCGATGGAATTTTTTGTTTGGCCGCGCCTTGAATTTGATCATTTTTCCACATTTCAAAAATTTGGTAAAAATAGTTCCGAAAGACAGAATTTGTTACACCCTACCCCACTTTCGGTACGAGGTATATTAAGTTAGTGCGGTCATATGTAACACGCAGAAGGGCTTAAGATGGATCCAACTTTTATTATACCGATTTGAATCTGAATTGACCTAAGCCTGTCTGACCGTCTGATGTCTGTCTATGTAAATTTGTGTTTAAGCTACAAATTTTTGAGATATTTTTATGAAATCTGGTACAGTAACCTGCTTTGACACAAGGAGGCACGCTACTGAAGATGGTTCGGATCGGTCCACTTTTTCGACCACTTCCCATATAACGCCCTATTTTGAAATGTCATCATATGGGAAATAATTTTAATTTTAAAAATTTTTCGGCAAAAGTGGCTAAGTAGTGGTATTTCAGCATTATAAATTGGTATGAAAACTTTGGACCGGCTGCGGCAATTTTTGAACCCCCTCTCATATAACGAAAGCTGAAGTTCATACGACAAAAAGGTATAATTTTCAATGCTTCACGATGAAAATTATATCACAATAGTAATTTAACATAAAAAAATCAATTCTGGCAAATTTGGACCATCTCGCCCTATTTTTTGGAACCTACCCTATTACCAATTTTCACGAAAATTGATCCTTTGTAGAGCAAAAAGTCTAAGTTTTAATAATGTGATGATCGAAATAATCCATAATAATAATAAACCATAATACTATAGTAATTTCACACAAAAATGAACTCTGCAAAATTTAGACTATCTACGCCTATTTGTGGGTCATGCCCTATGTAAGGATGAAACTCGTACTACATTAGATCGCGTTTTGGGCCCGCTTCCGCATAAATACCTACTTGAAAAATTTGCCCTTATACAGAAACAAGATTCAATTTTTGTGTTCTATAATAAAAATAAGAATTGTGTTAGACAATGTGGTGTAGTGTATTTAATGGTCGACGTTGCCCGACTATAATGTTATTACTCGTTTTTATTTAGCTTGTTTGAAAGGTATTTCCATATAGATTCATGAGGTATCCATTAAAAAATATCTTACATTTCAAAATATAAACAGAGTAGTCTTCCAAATCTAACCATACCTTTTTCCTAATTACACTTAATTCTCTTCTTTTCATTTGCACGAAATTTAATTTAACACGCGTTAAAAGGAAAAAATAATTCTCTTTTTACACGAATTGTTTTGTTGTGACACAATTTCCGATATTCTATGAATTTTTTTTTATGAATTTTTCTGATGAATTCTTTTTTTTGATGTTTCTATGAATTTTTCATTCTCACTCCTCGCAAATATCTATTGTAACTTCGCGTTATATTTTGCACAATTCAGTCAAATTATGTCCTTTGTATGCGTATACGAGTGAGATTCCCCGAATTATGAATAGAGTAAAGACGTAATGTATTTTGTACGCAATTTGGTTTGGTTTTGTAAGGTATAACTTATTTTTATACGTATCGCGGAAGGATGAGGGGTATATTCATTTTGCCGAAACGTTTGGTATGCCCAGAAGGAATCATCAGAGACCCCCGTAAAGGATATATATTCTTGATCAGCACCAAATTCTAAATCGATTTAAACATGTCCGTCTGCCCAATTGTGTAGTATCTGTGGTAAACATTCAGCCATTAGTGAAAATGAAGATATCGCCTACAAATTTGCAAAAGACAAAAACGCGACAAAAATTTTTATTTTGAAAATGGAAAAATCAACCGCGCCCACTCCATCTTATAGAGCATGCAAATTTAGTTCTTTTGCTTTTTCGATTTTTTTTGGAACGACGGTGATGGGTATAAAAGTCCGACCGAATATAATTTCCTTACTGGCTATAATATATTTCATGAATTAAAATTTGTAAGCGTGAAATAAATTCTTAAGCGAAATTCTAACAAGAGTTTTTTAATAAAAATAAGTTTATTGTACTTTGCAGTTGCTTTTTTAGGTGTGGAACCAATCTACTATTTTTTCCATTTAGCAATTTTTTTACACGATTATTTTGGGAACGTACCTATCGCGTAACAAGAGAATTAGATGAAATTAAAAGGGCTCCGCTAACGGAGTTGGTAAATGCTTTTGCTATAAAATTCGGATTTACCTTCGCACTCCTGATTTATTTTTTACATTACTGAACAAATAATCGACACTCCGTCCGTAAGCTTTACCTTTGCGTGTAATTCTCACAATTCATAATTGATAGTCGTACAATATATAGGTGTAGCAAATTATGGGAAAATGTTCAACTAACGTAAAACTATTTTATGAATTTTGATCTACGTTTATTGCGAAATTCTAATTAGAAAAAATTTGTCATCAAATTCAGTGATTTATCATCGGTTCATTGTTTAGAGGGAAAATTTAAAGTAGACAGATTCAAGCTTCGGGCAGAATGTACTAAAGGATCCATTAAAAATATTGTTATTTTTATACCCATGGGAGACGGGAAATTTTTCTTTTTCCTCAAATGTTTGTAATATAATTAAAACTGCTGCCGTGTTCCCGATAATATAATATGTACCATATCGGTGAAGAAGGAAATGAAGGAAAAGTATTGTTTTTTAGCTTCGCGTAACAATGTAAATTATCACGCCCAATTGTTTAAACATAAGGCGCCTACGTCGAACGAGTACGAAATGTACAGATGTCGACGAAATGTGCATTTTTCCTACTATCGAATAAAAAATCTTTCAAACGCAAAATTGCAACCAAATAACGTATTCAACTTACGATCGGGGCCGTAAAGTGGCCACAGAATAGGCGAGCCATTAACACTGTCAATAAAGCCATATCAAATTATGGTGATCTGCTGCTTATAATGAATTATGAGGCTGTTTCAATCAGACTAAGGCCTTTTTAGATAATGCTACCAACAACAACTGATGCAAAATTGATGCGAAAAGATGCTGTGGGTTAATATTTCAACAAGATGACAAGCGGCAAAAACCTTTTAAGAAATTTTGGTAGTATTATATACACCACGTGAGACAAATATGAGTGGCATTATTATTAACAATCCTCCTTATAGACAGATCAAAATGTGAAATGTCTACTCTGTCAGTTAGAGGCAGCTAGCGATGGATGATACTTCCTTTGTGCTTTAAAACAACCATAAAATGAACTTGACAAAATGACGTGCCTGACGTACTCGAGATAAGGGTAAACTGTGGAATTGATTTGGCCTGCTATCTGACTGCCCATCTGTTCAGATCAGGTTGATAAGTTCAAAACGTTGACTATAAAAGCAAATGCATCGTTAAACTTCTGTTTGGCTCATTTTAGCGAAGAGCTCTTTTTTCTTTTCCATGAGTTACGGCCGATTGGATCACAAATCTTTCTATATAAAAATATTTTTGTGAATCAACAAGTCGGCCAGTAGTCCGGAGGTTGAGAGCTGCGTCAAGAAAATCATACTTAAATGAGCTCGAATATGGTGATATAAATTTTAATATTTTAATATTTCGTGGGTGTCAAAGATGCGCACTAACTCTTTAAGAAAGCTTACTTCGTATAGCTTAAAGTGATAAAGTGAAGAAGGGGGATTTTAGTTTATTTTGTAAAACACGTCGTAATCGTGATTTCCGTCCACAGATTTGCAAATAGTGATCATTCACGTCCATCAACAATGTATCTGCTATGCTTTGTAGCGGCCTACTTTATATATAATACTTTTAACGGTTTGGAAATTTAATATATTCATACTGCTATGCTTTGTGATATGAGTACAGCAATAAATGTGATAAGCATGTGCTCAGACATTTCATGTGATGCTGATTCTATTACGAGGCTCAACACTTTTTAAACCATTCATTATTTACTATTAGAGTATAGAAGAAAAATTCAAAAAGTGATATTTATTGTCATACACCAATTATCGTTTTTATATATAGTGCAAGGAATAGATATATAATCGTGTAATTTTCGTACACGCTTCATAGTTGAAGGAGAAACGCTTCAGTTAATCTAGCACTATTGATTTGTTAGCATAGATTAGTTTTCAAAAACTTGATGTGATTTGATCGGATTTGAAAGCATAAAACGTTCGTCCAGCAGAAATTTCTTCGCTATTCAAAATCAAATATTCTTAAAATTATATTTAACATTTGTACAGAATTCTCAAACATAACTGACAACACAAGCTGGATGGACTCAATGACATGAAGTGTGTTAACGAAACGCCTAACATATAATGAAATAATTGAAAAGCGACAAATTAAAATCACTTACCCTGACATACATCTTTGCATATCCCGCATAATTCTACTTTGATTCAATTCCAAGACAATTACTCTTTGGCCCGAGATTTTGAAAATACTATTAGCTTTATTTTCATATTACCATGTTTGTCATTTTTTTCTTAAGACCTTGACCTGATTGTTTTGCTCCCCTTTTCCCTCATTTTTCATTGCATATATTGATCAATAGAATAACATTATTACCTCTTCGTATTTTGCATAACTATTGATATGTCCTTAAACTTTCTTTTAACTTTTATGTATTTATCCCGCGCAATTGCATACACTCCGTACTTAAAAATTCTAAAACACGACTAAACATGTTTCACAACAACGAACAAAACGAGTAATTTAAGAAGTCGCACCTGCAAATTATTGAACTAATGTTGCTGTTATAAAAAAAAAGAAAGGCAAAGGATGAGAAATGTTGTGATTGGGCTTTTATGTTGTTTGTAGCACTATACAGTAAACCGAAACTATGTTGCGTCTGTTGCTTTTCATTGCAATAATGTTGAGAGACGCCGCTACCGGCACCTTTTTTACAGCAAAGAACGTTGTGGATCGTGTAATTTAATAAATAAAAACGACACCAAATTTTTATTATTTTATTCAAACACACTTTTATGTTATTACAATCGTTCACTTACCAACTCGCCAAAACTAAGGCAAACTGATCAAACCAAAACAATATTAAAAGAGTGTTGGATCTTATTAATCAGATTAGCGATTTCTTCTTTACATTTAATAGCTACAGATCAACTTGTTCGCTTGAAATACTAAATCAAACCAACTTGAAGTAAATGCTCCGAATTTCGAAAAAAGAAAAAAACAGTTCGTAAAAATTGTTGTCAATGCCGTAAAAGTTAAAAAATATTGGCATCAATTTAAAACTTGATATAAGTATTTAGCTGAATCGTCTAAATTTTTAATTGAAAGTGGTCCATGACTGGTCAGCTATTTTGCTTTCATTCACAGCAATGTTTTTTTAATTTACCCTAACAGGAGAATACATTTTATTTTGGAAAGGCAGGAAATATGAGGTTTATGAGTTGAATATCGAAAATTCCATAAAGTATAATGTGTAATAGCAAAATAGATCTAGATGCGTCTTTGTGACCAGCTTTTGAAGTGGATCTTACGATTTCGAAACTTTCTATTACTAATCAATAATATATACATTTAATGTTAGCCTTTTCTTCTCAATTTCAAATCGTGAAAGCTCTTAGACTGGACTTTAGGGAAACTTGGCTCCGAATTTTTGACATGATTAGGAATGATATATATTATATATAAATATATTTAGCGTATTTCATGCTTTAAATACCAATTTGTCACGTTATCATATTTCGGTAGTGGCTATACGGAAGTGAAATAAGGGATACGTCAACATATGGACATAATACATCATAATCGACGTGACGACAGATAATTTAAACCTATTTGGATTTTCATTTAAACAACGAACATTCATGTCGCTAATAATTCAATATAATTTAAAACTAATTTAAAAATTTTGTTTAAAACGAAATATTAGAAGTTCACGAGTCATTTTTAGAGGAAAAATGAAATCTTTTCATGTTTAAAAACGTAATCTTAGTTGTTATTAACCGTAGTTTTGCCTTTATTAATCACTAAATCGATATTCTTCCACCCATTTCTCTTTTAATGAAAAATTGGTAGATTTAAAACGTCTATATAAATTAGGCTTTTGGGGTAACGAATTAAGTATGTTAAATACATTTGAACAATTAATCACAAGAGTGGAATATGGTTTGATGTGCGAATATTTTCTTTGCATTCTTTCGCGTCCTTGATAGCAAGATAGCGTACATATTAGGAAGTCAAACGAAAAAGAAAAGTCATGTTTTTTCATTCAGTTCATCAGCGGTTCGGGCATATGACTTTACCCAACTCAAATTATCTTAAAAATTAAAAATACATTTTAGGCTCCCTATTTGTTAGTTACCATTTGAAGAAAACTTTAAACAACACAATTGCTCCTCATTGCTATTAAAAATGCAAAATAAAATTATATATATTTGTATTTACTCAAAATGTACCAAAATTTTACTATTAATTTAGCATTTTTTTCTTTCTCTAACATGCTTTATATTTGGATATACTCTGGACAAAAGGCATCAGAAATTAGTTAGTTACATCTATCGTAAAATGCTTGTAAACTGTTTTGAAAGTACCCTTCAAAAGGCATGTAAATAAATCGACTTTTAAAAGTGAGGCGCGTGCACAATTCAATTGCAAAAAAAAAAATGCAAGATGCGGCTAGCAAAAGTTGATAATATATATTCTTAATATATGTTTCAAATTTAGCAAAAAAAAAAATGTACTAAACTTATCCCCTCTAGAGAGTTAGCATTTTTATCAATCCATTCGAACTGATGCACGAACTACATGAAATTCAATCCGAACAAGATTTTCTTTCTTGTTTTTGCGCACAACGATATTTTCTTCGATCTTTGATTTCGCCCGAAGAATCTATCGAATAAAGCAAGTTTTCAGTAATAGAGAGGGTTTTGCATTGGCCATTCGTTGTCTATGATTATGTTACTTGCTTTTTAGCTCTCAAAGAATTAGAAAAAGAAATCTCACTTAATGAAAATCCTATTTACTTAATTAATTTCTGATCTTTTTGCCATTTTTTTCACTAGTAATTGTTTTAAAATCTTAGCAAAATAAAAATAAAAGTGTTTACATGTGTAAATGTAGGTCACATACTCAAAGTAATTAAACTGCTTACATATGTACATAAACACATTAAGCTATAAAAAAGAAAAGAAAATTCGATATTTAGAAAACTGAGTCAAATGTTTTTAATGTTTTCATTAGTTATTCAAAAGCGTAAGAAGCCACTTACGCGCCACCTTCTTACTTTTGCAAGAAAGTGTAAAGTAAGTATTAAAAAATAATTTTCTTTACATCCTTTACCGATTATTAATAATAATTTAATTAATTTTTCATCTCATTTGTAATTAATATCAGACACATACCATAGATCAAAAATATTCCGAGTCAGTTTGGAATACTAAGTCAATTTATAAATTGTAACATAGAAACCGTTACTTGCATGCAATGTATACATTCTTCCGTACGCAATGACTGGAAAAATTTCAATATAATTTTGTGCAAAAATGCAAAAGCATATAACAGCAGAGTTACAAAGTTGGAGATAATGTCTGTGGGGTTGCATTGCATGTTAGATTATGATTATCCAGAGGTATTCATTAAAACGCCGACTGGACATCCAATACGGGATTGATTTTAGAATGGAATAAAATAGAACTGGTTACATGATGGCATGAATGCGTATAAGTATTTTTATAAGTATTAAACAGTCCAATATTCAAGCTGCAAAAAGTTAATATTGATTTTCCTATTAAGAATAAAGAGGCGTTAAAGTTTATTAATGCAGAGCTACAGATGAATATCCAGTTTCTTTCATATATGCTTCACAAAATGCAGTATATATCTTCTTCGGTTATCCCTGGTAGGGGGAAGCAAGAGATTGTAGATGATCATCGGAGAAACAAAGACCAAAAGAACGTAGCCATATTCCTATGCACCGCGAACAAACACCTAATGATGAACTTTAACCTACCACTTCAAGTTTAATTTGTTCATAGAGTTCACAATTTCAGAGGAACTCTTCGTAGCACTGCTTCTTCCGATTCGGAAACATTCTTCTCTTGCTCCTCTCGTACACTTTCTTTTTTAATATTCTTATAAAAATACCTTTTTCTAGTTAAACCGCTGCTGTTCACATTTTTTGATTATTTCCTCATTGAAGGTGAATTTAGCCAAGTCAGCAATTCAAAGCTTTCCGTGAAGTACAATTATATCTACTGTTGCCCTAGTGCTAGCATTCATGTCGTTGGCAACATATGTAATGGGTTAGCTAATTTCGTGAAAATGTCGCCGCACAATCGACGAGGCGATCTGACCATTGAGAAAACCAAGTTCAGTAGCATAACGAATATCCTACATGAATACGATGATAATGGCCGAGAACACTACCTTAATGGAAACATCCTGAAAATTATGATTTTTTTTTTTTTAATAACTTTTTTATTTTTTCTCTTTTTATTTTACATAAAACTTCTCAGTTTTCCTTTTTCTTAGTTATTTCAGTTTTGTTGTTTTTTTTTGTTTTTTGCTTTGTGTATTTTATTATTTGCTTTCCTAACGCAAAATGGCGTTTGTTGATTTGTTTGTTTTTTAAAATAAATTTTTTTTCTTTATCCTTTATAAACTATATCTGGCTGGCTGTCTCCTGTATTAACTTCATCCTATAAGTGAGATTTTTGTTTTCATTTTAAATAAGTTATTAAGATTTCAACAATAAATTTATAATTTAAATATTCACATTTTGGATTCGTTTGTTTGCCTTTGTATTTGGAGAGATTAAAATCCCAGTCATTGATTTAGATTTCCTCACATGATGCTCTCGACAAAACAACAAACGGTATTGGAGTGGATTTTCTTTCATTAAATTCTGTTTTTCTTTTTTTTTTCTTACTTTTCAATTTCTTGGTGTTTTGGTTGCTTTTAGACAAATTGTTATTGTTATTATTATTATTATTATTTCTTTTTTGTTTTTTTTTTTTTACATTTTACGTCTTGTAGAAAAAATAATTTGTGAAATTTTTTTATATCCACTTTTGCTTTGCTCTCGTTTTTTATTTAAAAAAAAGAAATATATCAGGTTGCTAAGCAAACTTAATATGAGATGAGTTGATAACGACGATAGTAATAATAATAAAGAGAGAAGGACGTAATAGAAGAATGTGCGACAATTCGGCGTCATTTTTGCCACACCTCTTAATTATTTATGGTTGTTTGAGTTAAGTTTTTCTTTCTTGTTTTTTTTTTTTATTTTTTTTTTGTTTTTATTATATAATTATTTCTGTTTTTAAATATAATTAAATTAACAACGACCTAACTTCTATGGTTTGAAGATTGTAAGCGAATGTTACAAGATATATGAGAATCTACGCATGCGCGTATAGATCAAATCTGAATGTGTTTGTGTCCACATGTGTAAATGTATGGTTTAGTGTGTGTGTCTGTGTGTATGTGTATGTGTGTGTCAACGTGGACATGTACGTATTTGAATGTATGTAAATGTGTATAGCATGTATTATGATTCACTACAGTTCGCATTATATTAATCGCTGTATGGCGTAACATTTGTGCCTGAAAAGCTGTTTCATTGAGGGATGTTTTGCGTCCTTGTTGATAAGTATGCATTATATTTACATACAGTTTGGGCTTTACATTTTTATTTTCTTTAAGAAATATCGTAGATTTGTAACAGTTTTTCAGGTCTTTGTAGCAGTTATTTCCTGACAGAAGTTTTTATGGTTGATCGATCTTTATACATGTATTATTCGCAAACAATCGAGGAATATAGCGAGAGGTTCTTCTTCTTCTTTCTGTATGGTTGAAGGTTGTGTGATTTGTTTTGTTTTTGTGGGTTTTGAGAGATACTTTTATTAGAAAATAAATTCTAATATCAACTGAATGGAGCGTGTCTAAAACCGATTGCTGAAGTTCTCTTGAGTTTTTGAATACAGAAACGGCTTCATTCCCTTTTTTTGTTTCTTCCATTACTATTTTTGTCTTTTCGCAGTCTGCCTTCCGACTAATTTAAATTTTTTCATTCCCTTCTTAACCATTTTATCCGTTTATCTGCTTAATACTCGCAATTCAAGTTATAGTTCAACAACGGAGCAAAAAAACACGCCATCTAGTAGCTTCATTGGGTCTGATATTGTGGCATTGTAGCACTATACATCATTTGTGGTGCTAACGAACCGTTTGCTGCTGCGGTGGCCGCAGCTGCTGTTACGCCCGGCACCATCGTTCCCGGTACACCCCAGGCGACATTTGGCTGAACCATTCGATAACCTGCAGCTAGAATGAATTTTTTTTTATATAAATTAATTACTTTTCAAAGTTTTAACATCGATATTGCCGAAACATACCTCCAGCCTGTTGTGCACTAGCTGCATAAGCGTAGGGATAATAGCCTTGTTGCATATATTGTGTTTGCATTTGGGCTGCTGGATAACCCTAAAATCAACAATGCATATTTCTTTACAATACAGTGTATACATTACGAACTTTTTCCAACTTTTCAAAAATTCATAAATTAGTTAAAAAAGGGAGATGATTTTATATCAAACGATTGCACTACAAATCGTTAACTCGATAAACTTTAAAATAAGCTACAAACGGTTACTTTAGCCCGGAAAACTCATTCAATCTTTTCTTCCGCCCACTAGATTCTTTTTCTGAAACCAACGAAACTGAACATAGAAAGATATATTATTAGGGTACAAGGGACCGCAAAACTGACAAAGCGCTACCCGAGCTTCGCTAATATAAAAAAGAAAAAAATTATATTCCCCGACAAACAAGCCTAGTAAATAAAAAATATGAAGTAAAAACACTATAATGGGCCAGGGCTTCGCGTTAAATAATCTATATGGCCCTACAAATATTACTTTAGCGGCTTTCAGCGGCAACATAACGCATTATAAGGGAAGTGGTTGAAAAAGTTGGCCGATCCGAACCATTTTCAATAGCGTTCGTGTTTGGGTCAAAGCACTTCAGCATAGCAAATTTCGTCAAAACATATCAAGAAATGCGACCTATAGGTTCAACACAGGAAAAGACGAACAGGCAGACTTAAATCTATTCAGAGATTAATTTTGAATCGATCGGCATAATAAAAAGTACGTCTGGCTTTAGTTTTTCTAGATGTTGTATACAACCAGACAAATTTAATGTACCCTTGCACCAAAACTGGTGTTGGGTAGATGATTATGATAGCAGGCAGGACCAGCACGACTTTACAGCTACTATCTCCTAAATGTAGCGCATATATTAAATTAACGCGCGGTCTCCGAAGTTGGAGCCCGGCACACCCTCGAGTTATCCGGTAGGCTTATTCTACTCCGAGCATTCTTCAAACGAAACCAATTCATATATGATTGGAAACAACCGGAACGGGTACTAGGGGAAGAAGAAGTTGTTGCGGCTATGCTTTTCGAGTAAGCCCTACCGGAATTGCGTAAGAGAATAAGAATGTATGGAATAAATTTCATATATAGTATGGAAACACTCTGATTTTTGCCAAACTGATATATTGAAAAATTTAAGCCACTATAGCTTATGTGCTAAGAATTTCGAAGAATGTTTTCAAAATATATTTACGGTATCCATAATGAGAGCACAAAAAAAAAAAAATAAAAAAGTATCTCCACTATTTCCTTAACGGGGAATTGGATTTGAATTGTAAAATTTTTAAATTAGTGGACTTACCGCCGGTGGATACCAATAACCCATTTGTTGATATGCCGCCGCATATGGATACTGCACAGCAGCTGCAGCGGCTGCAAGCTGTTGTTGTGTCATCATTTGTCCAGGCAGCGCAGCTCCGGCCGCATTAGCTGCTGCTGCAGCTGCAGCTGCTTGCTGTGGTGTAGTCGGTATGCCACCAGGGCCTATGAG
The DNA here is from genome assembly GCA_000688715.1 of Glossina pallidipes. Taxonomy (NCBI): domain Eukaryota; kingdom Metazoa; phylum Arthropoda; class Insecta; order Diptera; family Glossinidae; genus Glossina; species Glossina pallidipes. The sequence goes on from KK499978.1 coordinate 161,771, forward strand.
GGCACCCGCGGCGGCAGCGGCTGCTGCAGCAGCTGCTGCACTTGCCGAAGCTGCTGCCATATTATTAATGGCATTATCATTACTATTAATGGCATTAATACCACCATTCTCCTTTCCCCAGAAACATTTAACTTGATTACCGTGAACCTCGGAATTGTGTGTGAGCTCGATGGCACGTGCTGCAGACTCTTTTGTTACAAATTTAATAAAGGCAAAGCCTTTGTCTTTGAATACACGTACATCCTGAATAGGTCCGAACTGCATGAAGTGCTTGTGCATCAATTCGTCCGTAATCACATTAGGTGCAAAACCACCACAATAAACGGTTGTATTCATGGGGCTGGACTGATTATAAACATCTTCAAATGTTTGCCGAGTGTTATTCTTAATGCCGCCCGTACCCACGCCACCCGTTTTGTTCGTTTCACGGGGAGGTGCTAATTTTCTTGTCGACCAATTCGTACGAATTGAACGTGAACCAATCCATTGACCATTCATTGCTTGTATCGCATTCTCAGCCTCAGCTTTTTTCACAAATGAAACAAAGGCATATCCCCTTGATTTCATTGTCTGCGGATCACGTACGATGCGGCAGTTAGAGATCTCTCCAAATGGAGCAAAAGCTTCGCGTAACGTTTCCGTTTCAATTTCGGGGCTCAAATCGCCGACGAAAATGTGATGATGTGAGCTAATATCTGTTTTGGGCTGATTTCCAGGACTAGTTGCCCAATTTACCTGTAAACGCGCCATCACAGAAAAAAGAAACAGTTTTGTAAATATATATAATTTAAAAAAAAAAAAAGAAGAGCAAAGTTTACAATCTCATACCTTAATTTCTTTGTCGAGAAACAAACGTTTATTCATGGCCGTTAAAGCTGTTGTAGCCGATTGATACGTGGAATATTCGATGAATGCATAGGGGTCATTGCCTGGCTCCCGAATAATTTTACAACCTTTCACGGGACCCATCTGACTGAAAAGGGCAATAAGCAATTCTTCCGATACGGAGCCATCTAAATTTCCTACATACAAAGTTTTCGGCTGTGATTCGTCCATTGCTTGTTTTTATTTTCGTTTCGGTATTGTGTCGTCTTGAGTTAATAAGCGGTTTCAAAAAGCGACTGATGGAAGAAAGGATACTTTGTTTTTGTCTTTCAATCCGGTTCCGATTCAAATGATCCGATGATTTTCACGAATGCAACTATCTATCTATGTTGTCGTTTGTTGTATATAATTGTTGTAAATTGATGTAATTGCTAAAATTTTACAGAATACTTAGACACTACTGTTACTGTTTGCGAATACGAATACTCTAAAATTTAATTTTGGATACAACTGTTGTTTAGTTTCCCCTGAGCGTTTTACTCCTCTTCTTCGGCTTCTCTTTCCGCTATTTCCTCTTGTTTTTGTCTTTATTTTTGTGTTAATTTGCGTCAAGTGATTGATTTCGCACCCAGCAGCCAAATTTTGTTCTTGCAATGGTTTTGGCTTTTACAATATGCAATCGTTTCAATATCCCGCCTTGGTGCACAAATAAATAATGTGTTGGTTTTTATTTTAATAAATAATAACGTCGAAATAAATTATTGCTCCTGGTTCCTATACAAACTATTGCTAATGATTTTCATATGATTTTTGTTGCTGCTGCTGCTGGATTCGGCCACTATTGTTATAGATGATGTTAGTACTGCTACTGTCCTTTTTATTATTAATGTTAATTCTCTTCCCGTTTCTTATAAACACGCACATTTATAATATGGAATATATACACGTATAGAATAGATATACTGCTTGCTTCTTTCTGTTTTCTTTAACTAGTATAGTACATACCTTCTTAAATATTATTCATTAGATATATTTATGTATATTTTAACTGCTGTAGTTTGTTTTTTCTTTCGTTTTGTATATTATGTAGTATAGCAAAATAATATTCGAATACTTTTTTTTAGTTACTTGTTCGTCTTCTTCGTTGACGTCTTCTTCTCCTTTTATTTTACTTTGTCACTTTAACATTTACCGCAACCGTTCAACGTATGGCTTTTGACTGAAAGTCTGATGTGACTTAGTAGTAAACGTGTGGCAGATTGAGTGGCTGAGTTTTTTAAAACTTTTTTGCTCTTCCTTTTCTCCTTCTTGATCTGTACTTCTAGCCTAATTTGATGCAGATATATAGAGTAGAGTAGTTTTGTTAATTCTTTAAAGACTATCTACGAATCTAATGGAGTGTTCGGAATTTGTTGATAAATCGCATTTAGCTTATATATGTATGTAGCTTTTGTTTTAAATACTTTTTTCTTCAAGAAAAAATGATTTGGTTTTAATTCTGTGGAGTCAGTTCTCTTTTAACAGATTTTTGTTTTTTTTTTTTAAATATTATCATTATTAAATTTTTTTTTTGTTGTAGTCGATTAATCGTTGTTTTCTTTTGTTTTGGAAAATATCTACTTACAAAATAATTGCTTTTCTTGTTTAATATAAATTCTTAAGTTCGCTAGCAAAGTCAGGCTCTTGTATAAATGGGCATTAAATTGAGGTTTACTGAAATATATAAAATAATAAAGAAATAAATATCAAATAATTTATCATTGATTGTTTCGTTTTAATCAAGACATGAATGTAATGAAAATATATAACGAAAAACAAAACATTTGCACAAGATATATATATATATATATATATATATATATATATATATATATATATATATATATATATATATATATATATATATACATATATGGAGAGGTTCGATCTTGCAAACAACCATCAATTAAAAAAAAATTAACATAACTTAACTTTTGATCTCTGTAAAAATATAAAAGCATCTTTTAACGATCACGCCGCAAATATCTATGCAAAGTTTGAAATCCCTATCCTATAATACCTATTACACGTCCTTTACCTTTTTTTTCTTCTCTCATTGTTAGAGCAATTATGTGCAAGGTATATTTGAAATAGATGTATCAAAGAGTCGCTAAGACATACAGATAATGTGTTGTAGCAGGTCTTTGGCTGCGGTGAGCTCACGATGGTTTGTAGACAAGCCTGAGTATCTGGTTTTTAGATAATGGTGATATATATATATCTTAAGCCACTGCCGGCTAAACATTGTATGTTGACATTTTACCGCATCATGCTCAGTTTTACACTTGATAGACCGGTCCATCACACTCAGAAATAATAAATACGCCAAGTGCCAAATGACACTTAGCTAGACAAACGGGAGGACATATGCACAGACTAACCTGGCTAAATAGTCTTAAAAATTGATGACGTATTTATGGTCATTACAAATGTAAGGGTAAATAGATCATCCTTCGTCCTAAGCACGCAAAGCGCAAATCCTGGTTGTCTCTTGGCTCAAACTTGTCCATAAGATTTTATATCGACTGAGTGAAACATGCAGAAATATATCGAACTATTGCAGAATATTTCGCCACTGAAGCGTCCGCCTGGTTCTTACGTCGTTCCCTTAAGAAGAGTTTATTAGAAAAAAAACTTTGTATAAGAACCGGATTTCCGCCTGTTGGACATATTCCTTAAATAGTTGATGAACTAAAATATAATTTCAAATTTCCAGAACGCGCAGTCTACGAAACTATAAAGCGTTATGTTGTGTTATATTTTACACAGCTAACTTGTTTCACTTTATAAGCATCATTGACGTTGCATATACTTAGATTCAATTATTAATTTCGAAGAGGCACTCGCCGGTCTAATAAATGAGACTACGGTTAAACTTTAGATAGAGGAACGCACATACGATACATTAAAACTTTTGCGTTGCTAGTATTGCAATTAGGAAGTAGAGAAGTAGAGAACAGATGGTTCAGTTAAATGTTTCAATTCATGTTTCCGGTCCCATAAAGCCCTTTGGAATGTTATTTTGTGAAAACTTTAACTACCGAATTTCCTATACTATCATCGCAGAATATCGGATGATGAACTCTTCTTCAAATAATTTTTATCAAGCACGTACTGATGCTGGTAAGTCATGCTATTTATGATATGCTTTATACACGACTCGTTATAGTCAAATACGGATTTGGAAATTTTTTCGTTTCACGAACAGAAAGTTATTCGGCAGAGTGAATGTTTACCTCTCGAAACAAGCGAGCCTTCCAATATTATGACAGATTTTCCATTAAAAACCACATAATTAGATAGGAATGAATATTTAAGAACATTAAAGCCTTCATTCGTACACTTGCACAATGATATTTTGATCAAACTTACGACATCGTATCAATGTTTAATGCAAAGTTCTTTCTTATGGCCATGGTAGACTAGCTGGTGGACGCAACAGGAGTCTGCGGAATTTTGCAAATAGTTCTTTAAGTTTTCCTCTCAACCCTTACAACTTTAAAAATAAATTCCAACCATTGGCAGACAGATTTAATAACTGACCGCAGCCTCTTAGCCGGATCACGAAAAAGGGATACCATGCAGAAGCTCTGGTGCGCATCCTAAGTATTAGAAGCCGGAAAGCTATGCTAATATGTTCTCTTCGCTTCAGTAGTAGCCTGTTTAAACAAAATATTTTATATGAAAACGCAATAATTTTCATGCAAAAATTCCTTTGTTTGCATTAAAACAAATTTTTTCCAAGAGCAAATATTTTGCATTAATATCGAAAAATGAAGAAAAAAACAGAAGACTTGTGTCCACATACATCGTACAATTAACAACCCCTTTCCATTAAGCTCAACATTAAGGTCATGAACTTAGTAAAAAAAAAGAAAAAAATTTGAAGGAAGAGTAATGTTTCTTTTGTTTATTTTTCGGTTTTAGCAAAATAAGAAAAACTGTCATTGTAAAATTAAATAAAATCAATATAGAGCATAAAATCTCTCTTATAAAATAGTTTTCAATTTGGAAAAAAAAATCATGAAATAAATTTTTATTCAATTGGCGGTTTTTGGAACGAGTAATAATGGCAAACATCAAAAGAAAGCTTACATACAACGCGCCTCCATCTACATTCATAAAGACATTTGCCTTTTCTCTCATGTTCAATTTTTTTCCTTTTTTCTCATATTTGGTAAAAGAAATTTAAATGAACTATTTACCACTACAATGCTTACACAATTACGCTTACAGTATGAAACTTGGCCTTTACGGTTGTTTTAAAAGTTTTGCACTGAAAATTGTCTTTTGGTGAAAAATACTTTACAAGAAAAAGTGAAAATTCAACACACAGAACAAAATCAACCAGAAATGATTATCGTTGTTTGACAAGAATTGTAAAGGCGACGACGATGATGATGAACGAAAGAAAAAAAAAAGGAACAGTTGCGAAAATATGAAAAACCGGTATTCTATAGTCGCATCCCTCACACTTTTGATTTACTAATGGTTGTACTGAACAATGGAATTGTAGAATACGAGTATAAAGCGAAATAGAGAAAGGAAAAAAAAGATGAAACCGGCCAAAGCAGAGTTGCATCGAATAAAAGAATTTTTTTTTTCAATCTATTTTAGAAATCTTTTCAAATTCAAAATCGTATACATCCACAAAATTTTGATTTAATTCTAATACTGTTTTAACAAGTTTTAAAATTACTAACATATTGAAGGATTGTTTCAGTTTCGACATCATTGAGTATATGTAAGTTGGCAACACTGTTTTATAAACACAATGAAGGCGTCTTTTGCCATCTTCATTGATAAATAGTTTCCATTAAGCATCCAAAATGATATAATTATGCTTTCTTTTCAAGTTAAATGAAAAGCCAAACATTTATTTTGTACTTAATACACTTTATCGCGCGTCATAGAACAATTGACGACGTTATTGTTCTTGAAAATTTACGCACACGTCCCTTGCTAAAAAAAAACAATGGTCTCAAATTTACAGTATAGATGAAATACAAAATTTGAAGCTAGTTTTATTAAAAGCGAAGCACCGAGAAATGACGTGGCTAGTATTGCTTATTTAAATAATTTTAGAAAGTGTTTCGGTAAATTAACACATACACCGTATAACATCACCAATTAACACAACCTTTTATTACAGATTAACGTAATAAATTTGAAAATAAATATATATTTACTGAATACCTCGCGACTTTTTTTACCTTGCGCTAGAAGCGAACTTATAAAACTAACATGGCTGCAACTAGAGCTGCCAAGCTTATACATTTTCCATTTGTTTGATAATATTTCGAATAAATTATTTGTCGTCATTATCTGTAAGCATTTTTCGAAATTCATAGCATTATGGTGTATCCTTAATCCTAATCCAAATCATAATACCTTCCAATAAACGAATTTAGCGCATTTAAAAAAAAAGGAGTGCATTTTTCGAAAGCAAATACAAAATAATCCATAAAAATTTAACGGATTTAAAAACTTCCTGTAAAAATTTGCAAAATTCTTACTAAATTAACTTAAGTCAAACTAACCGAATTCCTAGTTTCTCGCGAACCAAAATCTTTTGAGCGATTAATATATAAAGCAACATTTTTTTTAATATGGTAAATAACAATAATTTTTGTTTCTACTTGTACAAATAAAAATTTTTTAAATAAAAATAAGAAAATGTAGATTTCCTTGTTTATTTTCGATACCTCTCGGCTATCGTCGAAGCTTAGCTTGACGAAAAATTGTAAATAGCGGGAAAATCAAAAAATCTTAAGTGTTATTTTTATTAGATTTTTTATGTTTGTATTTTAAAGTTTATATTTTACTTCTTAAGTTCAAATGAATCGCATATAGTGTTAATTTTCCGTTTTCAAGTGAAACGAAATAATTATATTTATTTTTATGTTATATAATTTTCCTTTTTATGCACTATCTTTTGAAAACATTTGACGTAAGTAAATACTAATGATCAATGAACTAGTAAATTTCTTAAGTAGTCTACAAAACATTGACTCTTCTACAATAAAGACGTCTTTAGTGGAATAAATTGAGATAATCATTTATCATTTCCACTGCGATTTTTATAATGGTCGCAGAGATTTTTAAGATGGTTGGAAGGAATTTTATCATGGGTGGAAGAAATTTTATCATTGCCGGGTATGTTTGCATTTATTATTTTTATTTATTGAAAGCAACCTTTTGCTCTCTCCATTCTCAATATATGCTACTTTATTTAAAAACCTTTTGAAGGAAAAAACCAGCTAACGTCTTTTACCGAAAAATCAAACCCATTTCACAATTGTCCAAAGAAGTTTCACAAAGTGGATAATAAGTTTTACGAAAATTATAGTGTTTAATAAATCGAAGAGACGCCTTTAGTTTATCCAGTGTTAGTATATTTAGGTATGAATCGATTGGGAAGTAAAGATATGGATATTAAATTTCTTGAAGGCTTTAAATTTCTTCTTTCCTTTTCAGATATATCTTTAGTTGACAGCTGTAGACCCTTTTGTGCCCCATTTTTTTCTTGACTATTTTTTTGGAAATCCCTCCATGTTTTGGAAAATCTTGAATAGCTTTATAACATAAATGTAGTTAGATTCCAATTAGAATAAATTTGATTACGACTTTAATTTATTTTACCAGTTTTCGAACAACAAAAGTAAATGAAATTATTTATGAACGCATAATTTTGCTCACCTTCTTTCTTTTCTTCAATTAAATCTAAACTATCTGACAGAAAACATCTGCATTGTTCCCATTCCAATTATTGTGTAGTTTCCTTTACATTAATTATTTTGTGAAATGTTGAAGTATGATAATGTCGATAACAAATTCATTCTCTGAGAAGTTATAATAATAAAAAAAATATTTTTAAACTGGTTCAAGAAAATTTGCATTAATTTACCATGGAATTCATCGTTCTTTTTTTTTTTGTAAAAAAAACATCGCAATGTTGAATAAATAATTTTTGATATAAAGACTACAGTATCCTGACGATCCTATAAATCATCACAAACTAACGAGAAGACATAATAATAAAAAAATATAAACTTATTCTCATAATTGATTGGCGACCTCTTTCCATATATGCTAGTGGTGGGTATAAGATAAATTCGCGCGAATAAGAGAATCTGTTTTGATTTGCAAAGTTTGTTGCGATAGTTTTTTCCAAGAAGTTGGAGTATTCCTTCGTGGTGAGTTAACATAAGTTCCTCATACATTTTTATATATAGTGTAAGGTCAATGTCAGCTGTAGATGAAATTGATACAATTGCTGGTTTTTAGTAGCATAGCTTATGGTATTTAAACATTTCATAGATCTACAATGCGCTCAGTGGGGTTTTTTGCAAATGGAAACCAAGTGTCGAAAATACTAAGAAAATAAAAGACGATGCTGTAGCATTAGCGGCTGCAAGGGCATCATGCGATACCAGTGTAAAGGCAAAATTAAAAAAATACTGGAAACATTTTCATAAATCAAAATTATTTACAGCTGTGTAGCAGTTTGTACCGGGAATGCAAAGTAGTTTTAGTAGTGCGTAATGATTTGGGAATGAATAAAGGAAAGATTGTTGCGCAGTGCTATCACTGTGGGAGCTTATCAGAAAGCTATTAAAAGCATACCTCGTATCGTGAAAGCCTGGGATAACGCGGGCTGTGCTAATATTGCTCTTAAAATAAACAGTGACGCTGAATTGATTGTTATTAAATGAGCGGCCGAAATAAAAAATCTAAACGTTTGTCTAATCCGTGACGCGGGTCGCAATCAAGTTGCATCTAATTTATTGAAAGCAAATTCATAGTATCCGTTATACTTATATAATATCCGTTACCCACTTTCGTACAAACATAAAAAAAGACACAAAGATAGAGACGTTAGGTTGAACTTTTTCATATGTTTTCTTTTGAATTCGCTATAACTCCTTTTGATTTCGCTGTACCTCCTTTTGAATTCGCCGCACCTCCCTTGGAAAAAATGCAATTAGTAACAACTTATGTGAATGCGTAAAAACAGAAATGTTAAACTATTCAATGCAGTCCGATAAAAACGTCCTCACAATTATATTAAAAGCGCGTCATAGTCTCCACAAGAACAAGCATCTTACACCAAAAAAACAAGAACAAGCAGCTTACACCAAAAAAAAACAAGAACAAGCATCTTACACAAATATGTAAAAAATTGGAGACAATAAACTCGTTACATGACATCTATTCAAGCTTTTCACATTTAAAGTCCTAATCGCACGCAGTATTCATCTGTCAAATTGCATATGCATGCAAAATTACGGTCTATGTAAAACTTTTTTCCCTAACAATTATCTTTGTAGTGTGACTGTGACTGCTTTTCAATATTTTTATGTAAACAAAAGAAAAATTATTTTAGTTGTAAATTTTGATAATTTAGTAATATAACTATGCGAAATGGCTAAATCGAAGAAGTCGAAGAAAAAGCATAATCATAAAGAGCGTAAGGAAAAGAAGAAATCAAAAAAATTGAAAAAGACCCATAAAAGCAAGAAAAAGTCTGAAAATCTTAAAAATATTAGTGAGACAAGGAAGGCAAAACAACGAGGAAGCGATATTGATGATAATTTTGAAATTCCAGTAACGCTAATGAATAGCAAATCGCATGCCCCTGAAACGCCTGAAGAGTATCAACGAAGGCAGAATAAAATTCGCCGTGAAACGGATCCGGTAACTGGTCGATCAAGGTTAATCAGGGGAAGCGGTGAGATCTTGGAAGAAATTGTAAGCAAGCAAAGGCATAAAACTATTAATAAAGAAGCAACTGAGGCGGATGGCAGTTACTTCCACGAAAATATTTCCAGCCAATTGAAAAAGTAATAACAAATTCATTTCATCGATAAGTTACGTTTATTGCATATATGTATTGCATATTCGTGCACGTGCCCCTATTTATGTGCACAATTCTATTACGTATATATGATGCACGTAATATGTTTATTATTATATACATTTATTAACATAAAAACACTTTAAGGAATGAGAATATATAAAAATTATGTGTTTATAACAATCAGAAATATAACGATGTCTCTTTGTTTTGTTGAAAAATCGTATTAAAATATTTGATAGAAAAATGTTGTAGAACCATCTTGATATGTAGGATCGTCGCTTACTTTTGTTCGGCACATGGGGCAAGTTTGTTCCCGTTTAAACCAAGTGCCAACACAATCATCACAAAATATGTGGCCACATTGTAGAATAACTGGGGAATTATAATTATCGTGGCATATGGGGCACACATTGCCGGCAGCATCTATTTCGTCACTTGTCGGTTTGCGTTCCGAGTCCTTTGATTTAAATATAAATAAAATAAATTTTAATGAACTATCATAATTATATCGTATCGGAAGCTAATTAACGTAAACATATATTTGCGATTAAGATAATGCCAAATTCGTTCAGGAATAGTTTGTACCAATTAAGAAAACAATTTCACACTGTACATTATCTTATTTTTATGTATGAATTATGAATATGCTTGTATGAAACTTTTAGCTTAATGGAAATGATTTTTTAGGTTGATAGACGAATAAGAGAAAGGACAAAGTCGTCGGTATTATTGTAACAAACTTTTTTAAGTATTTCTTTTTCGTTAAACTGAAAGTCGTATTTCATTTTTACACTAAAATTTTTGACATCGAAGTCATAACATGAAGATTGTTCACGACTACATGCAGAGAACGATGAATATAATTATGTTCCATACATGCCGGTTAGACAGCGCAAGAAACAGCCATTAATGGAATTAGGTCGAATAGTTTAGGTATGAAGTGTAACGTGTTCGGTTAGGTATGGCTAAAACGACTATGCAAAATATATACATATATCTTATAGGAAATGTGATTTTTTATGAGATAGAAATATGTGACGGCCTTGCTGGTACATTTCTTGTGCAAGTTGTAATATTTGCGTTTTTCTTCGCAATATAAATGCTAGGTAGCGTACAAAAGCTGATATAACTCACATTGTTCCGTATAAAGCTTAGGAGAGATCGTTTTAGCAATTTGCTGCGTTCAACTAATTCAAATATTTTGGCACCAATATAGAAAGAGGAAAATAGCATGCCTGATATCTGCAAGATATTATTCGCAATAACTTAGAAAATTGTTCTTTTAAAAGGATTTGAGATCATTATTTACCACTTCCAAGCCGGTATAAGATTCATGTAAGAACTCTAACCATTGAGTAATCGGTGCCAATGCTCGATAAAATTGTGAAACATATTCAACAAGAACGTATAAGCGTGCCTGGAGTGGAAAGCGTTTAATTGTAACAATATTTTTTTTTTTCGCTTTTTATTACTTACTCTAGCTTTATGTCGTAATAATTTTGTAGACAACATAGTTATTACGATTTTGATTAATTGCGTTAATAATTTTAATATTAAGTCATTAACAGCAACGTAATACAATAGCATTTCCAGTGAAGTGTACTTAGTTATTGTAAGCTTGTTTTCGCTGGACTTATGCGAGGGAGTTGGGGAAGCGTTTACGGGTGCTTTTACAAAGAATTTAAGCGATATATCGTTCGTTAATTCTTGATTAGTTGGCGACGTTGGCACTGGTTTATCGACCGCAAAAACATCAACGGTTAAGGATTCTGTTGGAGGAGGTATGAGAAGACCAAAAGGTTCTGGTTTAGAAGTAGCTATAATAAAGCGATATACCACCACGCAGGTAACAATTATAAAGTCCCGTGAAAGAATACTATACGATTTTTGTGACAACTTAGCGACTTGCTTGCGTAACGAATTATTTATTTGATACATAATAGCTTGAAGAAATATTAAATCCATTATGCCCAGCAGATGGTCATGTATGAATTTCATCAAGATAATACATATAAATGGTAGGTAGCGTACAAAAGCTGATACTAATTTTAATACAAGTTCTGGTATTTCATTGTTTATATCATCAGGTCCAGAGCTATCGATTTCAATTTCTCGGGGATTCTCCGTACCCGGTGTAGATACTTGATTGTCTGTTGAATTTTGCCGCAGTTGTTGATTAGATCTATTAGTTTCACCGTTAGTAGCTGCTGTTATATTACGAAATTGTTGTTCATCAGATAACTCTAACGTCGAATCTGTTGCATTATTAGCAACGGGAGTATTACTATCAGTCCTACCTAGTGATCGTAAATTTTGTCGCACTATCATAGGCAACCTACTGTTCATATTAATATTAACTCTAAAACTCATTGGAGTTGATGATGATGATAATGATGATGAAACACGATCAGTGCCCGGTTGCTGTTGCTGCCTCTCTTGATGTACTTCGTTTGTTAAAGATTGTGCGGTATCGTTACCAGAATTATCACCATTGCGTAGAGTACTATAACGGAAATTGCCTGAATTTGATATTAGAGAACGCAACGCCTCAGTAGATGAGGCTGACGAGAAAGATAAGACATTGTTTAAATTCATCCGCCATGAACGTGTATACCGGGATCGGTTTGTTGAGTTTGCCGCATTCGGGGATGTGAACGCCGAATCGCTGGCACTATGCATAAATCGTCTTTGTTGCTGTGACGCATTTTCAATGGGGCCACCTCCTAAAGTAGCTTGTCGTTCTAAATGAGATCTAGCTTCGTTTATTAAAGACAGTAGATTTCCTTGCGAATTCGAGTTTCGCCTTAAACTTATTGTCTCACTATCATTATCAATTATTCTGTCACTTTCAGATTCATTATTAATAGCGGTGAAATTAGAATTTCTAGCAATATGCTGCTGGTTACAATTGGTGTCCATGTCGATATCTATCGTTGTTTGCTCTCTTCGGAGCGTTTGACTCACTGGTACTCGTTCCAATTCAATAGGTACGTTGTTATTGTTGTTAGTCATCACGTCACAAAAATTTTCAATATATTTTATATTCTATGAGTAATAAATAGTAATTTATTAAATAGTTGCAGGTTTTATAATTTTGAGTAAGTGTTTTTAAATCCTTTTTTTTTCGGTTTTTTTTTGTAAATAAATATAATAAAAATATTTTTATTATCATATAGATATTTCGCACACGGTGAATAACTTTTCGGTCAACTTCGAATGTCAAAATAGTGTTACCAGAATTAAGCACTTTTCGATATACTCACTTATTTATTTATGTTTTTATTTAACTACGCATGAGACTCAGCTAAAATAAATTAATAACCGAATCCAATTGACTCTTGAAAGTAAAACTTATACTAAAAATTATTAAAAACTAGTATACAGTATAGAAGGAAAAGTAAAGAAAAAAAAATGCATGTATAAATAAAAAATTCAGAAAAAAAATATGTACACAAGTAGCACATAGGCACACCCTGATGCAGATCAAAGTTTTAGAATGTTTACAAATCAATGGGTGGTAAGTGAATTTGAGAGAAAAACAGCTGCAGAATGTTTACAAATCAATGGATGGCATGAGAATTTGAGAGAAAAACAGCAATTCTAGGACTTACGGAAAATAATTCACCCGTAAAATGTTTCCTAAAGAGCGAATCCCAATCGGCTGGTGAATGAAACCTATGGTCATCTTCGGCTCTCATAACGAATAAAATAGCCGAAGAAGGTCCCGAGAAAGTGATGCGCGTTAATCATGCCGGTCCGTTAACACTTTTAAAGCTTAAACTGTTGCAGATATACTTTTTAAAATCCATTGTAATTGAAATTATTTTCGGGAGACTTCTCCACATAATTCCTCTTTATTGATTAAAAAACGTAACTTCACAAAATTTTTAAGATGATGAGAAAAATAAATTATAATTGTTTTAATTGGATATAACGTTATAATTGATATAACGAAAATACGAAAATCCGTTCGAACGTTTAAATAGGTTAGTCCATTATCTGCTTTTCTATCTATGGTAACGTTAGCCGCATATTAAACCCAACACTCCTTCGTGCCATTTATCGCCTCCGATAAAAGGGAACATCACTTTTTGATTATCTGAAACTCTGCGCAGTTTCAGTCAGTTGAGTGGGCTATGATCTGTATATGTGTTTGGCTTTAGTAAAAACTGCACTCAAGCGTAGCACACACCTTGTTTTTTTAGCTTTTTTTATCATTAACGGCCTAAAATCTTAGTACTATAAAGTTTTATAAAGTTGCAGATGAACCCCTAAGCCATTGTAAACATGGAAAAGCTTGGCAACCGATAATAGTTAACAACAATTCATTTTCGAAAAATAATGACTTTTTAGGGTTAAAAGTTAGTTTAAGTAGGACTTTGGTAAATCACGTGTATTAAGCAATGTGGCTTTAATGGACCTTATAGAGTCCGATAATGGGAATAAGTGGCAGATGTCATTTAGGTTCTTGCAAACAACTCTGGGCCGGTTAAACAGCTCTTAATTATATTTACATTGACTAAACTAAACCAAGATAAAGTGCCTAGAGAAGTAGTTAAGGACATTAAAACTTATTTCACCAAGTAATGACTGCGAGTCAATAGCATCATTTATTACTTTGATTACGAAGGAAACGCCAAGAAAAAATCCACGTTTCTCAAGAGACGTTAAGGAGAACAGAAGCAACCTATTTTCATAGCGGGGAAGAGAGGCAATCGGATTTCTAGCGATATACAGCCTTTTGTTGGACTACCTATGGTGGCGAGAATTGAAATAATGTGTTGGGAAATAACATGCATGATCCACTACCATCCACCAACCACAGCCGCTATAGATAAAAAAACGTTTTGCAATCTATAGTAGATATGTAGCTTAATATGTACAGCCTAATGGTATAGTGAAACAAAGGGTACCGCCTGCCTTCCACAGTTCCATAGTACATAAAAAGGCATTTTTTCGGCCTTTTAAATGTATTTACCTAAAGTACGCTAAAAAAATTTCCTAGAAACAATTAAAAACTTAGTACGAAGATCGTTTAATAATAACTAGTAAGTCTGACGACATCTTGGTCTAGCTTACAGTATTTATATATAAACTAAACTAACTATATAAACTAAAACTCCGTATGTTGACATACGAATGCGAAGGCCAGATAAAAGTTTACTGGAAAAGAGGCATGATCCGCTTACAATAGCGAAGACTTTGTGTCTTATTGCCCGTTAGAAATATTTACACAAGACAAGGTGGAAATAATGTTTAGGATCAACTGAAACACCGACGTCACTTTCGACTATCTGGTAAACATTCGCTTAATAAAACATTTCACACTTAAAACAAGTAAAACAATGAAGTGGAGGCACGATCCACTATGAAATACCCTACGCCAGTCTGCTGTCCTCCACAGCGACATTTCAAAATAAGGCGGTAAATGGTCGAAAAAGTAGTCCGATTCGAACCATTTCCCGTAGCATTACCTGTTAAGTCGAAACACTTTAGTGCTCCAATTTTCATCAGAATATCTCAAAAATGACAGGCTGTAGGTTGAACACAAAAAGCTAAGACAGAGAGACAGACAAGCTTAGCCTGATATAAGAAAAGGCGCGTACATCTCAAATCCTTGTGTGTGTAGTGTACATCCTCACAAACTTTATATACCTTTGCACCACGAGAGGTATAGGTTGTAATAAATAAATACGTATATAATGTGGTATCAAATTTGCAAACGCAAATAAATAAAAACGAGTTTTGTAAATATTTGATCACTGTGCGATGGATATCGAAAATTGGGTCTAAGGAAATTTTCTCTTTTCTTGATAGTCATATATTGATTTCAGATTGAAATCGGTGGCTATAAAAAGACTCACGTCAAGGCGAATACTACTTTCTTTCTTGCCGCATATAGGAAAGTTCCATATCGACAGTAAGAATGGCACTCCTCTGATAATGGTGGCATTGTAGCGCAATGATTGAGATAAGTTCTCCCTCTCTCTCTCTCCCTACTTCACGATCCCTACAAAAAGAAATTTTTGCCTTCTTGTTGTTGTGAAAACTTTATGAATCTTTTTGAAATTAAGAATTCATGATTATGAATAAATTTCCATCTAGCCTTTGCCATTTGGACGTCTGGCAATTTTGTTTATATTCATTCCTACTACACACACACACATAATTAAATGCTTATATAAACAAGTGGTTGCGAATATTTCCGGTTTAAACCGGAATCATTTAGCGTAAATTTACCGAAAACATTACTCGCGGCAAATATTGTTACTTTTTAAAAAGTCTGCTAAAGCTAAACGAGTAGAAAATCTCATCAATGAAATTAACCATGCTCTTAAGAACAAGTGAATTATAATCAAATTTTTAATAGCATGAAAGTAATATCGTCTAAGCTTTTGTTTACAATTCATAAATTGCCAGAATAGTGTAGTCGGCCAAAAGAAACCGCGAGAAGTGGTCGAAAGAGTGGAACGATTCGAACCTTTATCAACAGAGTTCGTTTTTAGGTGAAAAAAGTCAGTGTACCAAAGTTCATCAAAATATCTCAAATATTTGTAGCTTGAGCACAATTTACATGGACAGACGGTCAGACAGGCTTAGGTCAATTCAGATTCAAATCGGTATAATAGAAGTTGGATCAATCTTAAGCCCTTCTGCGTGTTACATACGACCGCACTAACTTAATATACTTTGTACCACAAGTGTTGTAAGGTATAACAAATTCTGTCTTTCGAAACTATTTTTACCAAATTTTTGAAATGTAATATGCAAGCGTTATAGAAAAATGACCAAATTCAAGACTCTGGTGCAGCCAAACTTAAAAATTCTATCGGTATTCACTTACATCACGTGGATCTATGTGGGAATGCCTTTCAAGCGAGTTAAACAAATTCAAATTATGCTAAAAATCTAGGACTCAAAAGTAAAATTAAGCAGTACACTAGCAACCAAATCAGCCGGCTCTTGTTTTTTTAAGTTAGTATTTAGTCTAGAGGCTTTAATAAAAGATATTTTAAATACCTTTTACTTTAAGATTTGACTTTCTGAACAATTTTTGATGTCCCGAATACGTCTACAAATCAATGCTGAGTGATTTGGCATTAAAATCTCAAGTCTTCAGAAAGCACACGGAAAAACGTATTTCAAAAGATGCTAAGATGCTGCGTTTCTGTTTCTACCACGACTTTCTTCGATTTTTCCTTGCAATATGAGCCGCAGAAAATGATAGTTTTGGCATCGCTATTAGAGTTTAAAAAATTTTAACATTTTATAGGAAAAATCCAATGTGTATTACAAACGAAATGATAAAGTTAGTATGCCGTCCGATAAGAAATCTAAGCGGGTTGTTACTATGAGATTAAGTTTGACATGAGGGTGTTTTCTAATGCTTATGTTTATCGCAAACAGATATATGTAAATGTACGTATGTGTATGTGTGACCGTAAAGAGGTGTACGCTGGACTTTATAATTTTGTCGTTAAGCCCCTGTGAGACGGCGCTTCAATCTAGACAATTGCTTTAATCGAAAGTACAAATACTACTAGAAACTAGGGAAAGTTGTGTCGCATTATTATCTGTAATTATTTTTTTTTTATGTTTATTTTTTATAAGACGCATTTATTAAACATTTTATAATAGTAAAAGTGCTTTTCCTTTGCCTCTCTCTACGGGCAATGTGGAAAGCTTTCTTTTTTTGGTAAAAAGAAATAATATAAATCACTCTACGTTGGCGTTACATATATATATATATATATATATATATGTAAATAAAAACCCCACAGAGGATTGTTGGTCATGCTCGGTTTTATAGTCACCATTAAAGTCTGTGGTTATCCTACATTTATTATAAATTTCTAAAGACTCCCGCAAAGAATCAAGATGGAGAATAGAAGTATGGTTATTCCTAAATAACATAAAAGTTAGCCATATCCCTTAATCTGTCCATCCGCTCGTCTCTTGTTGGGATTATAAAGTTTGTGAAAAGCAAAACGTAAAAGCTAAAACTTTTTAAGACAACAGAGATGGTTACGATTTGCATAAAATCGTCAAAAGAAAAACACCTAAGCCAAAGGTTGTATAAATTTTCAAAATTTTAATTGCAATTGTTTGAGAATTGCACGCAATAGCAGCGAAATTTACGAATGTGTCATAGTTGGTTGCGGATCGGAACATTCCTCTTTGGAATTTTTTGCACGCAAATTGCAAAATATAGATGTGGATAATATGCGGTTCTAACATGACATTGTATGTGTGTACGATGTAACTCACATAGAAACAGTTCAGTTATTATATTAACTACATTTAGCCACATTTATGGGATACGGTCCTTGAAACGTTCGGTCCAAAAAAGTACGTAGGTAGCATCTTAAGTCTTGAGGAATTTGTGAAAATTTTATAGATTTTCAAATCCGAACTGTCATAGTGTCATAGTAGTGTCATAGCGTAGTATTTGAAAGTATGATCAGCTAAAGCAGTGTAAAATTAATTGATATAAATAACCGCAGAAAAGAAACCCTTCTTATGCTAATAGTGAGAATTCAATTCACTTACACATCATTTGTACATTTCCGTTGCAACCCTTAAAAGTAATGAATTTCTGATATTCTGATAAGAAATGGTTTACGGTAAATGGTGAATAAAATAGTTGTTCCTATGACAACGCAAATGTTGCTAAACAAAAGCAACTAATGGGATCCATTGAAAGTGCTATACTACTCAGTAGTTACGAAGTTGCAAACGTAAATGTATATAGAACGGAATGATATTCAAGAAAAGTAACGAAACGTAATCAAAAATTAAAAACAGAAAACTTAATTACTTTAGTATGTTTATTACAATGATATTCTCTCTATATACAATACAATGACTTTATAATCATTTTTCGTTGGTTGCGTGCTAAATTCTTAAAACCATTACATCGTACGTATTGAGTGCACTTTGCCGGAAAACTCTTCGATTCGTAAGTGTTTTTTGTTTATTGTTTATTGTTTCGGTGATTTCAATTTCGGTGAAGTTCAATTTTTTTTTTCGCTTTCATATGACATGAAAATAATTTTTATTTAGGAGTAACATAACAAAAATTGAAGCGATTAACCGTCGATAAAATATGTTTGGTTTAACAACAAAAATTAACAACAAATTCAAAATCAGTCTGTTTTATTTCTCTCTCTCTCTCTCTCTCTCTCTCTTTCTTTCTTTCTTCTCAATCCCCCTTCTCTCTTTCTCGCTTTATTTTCTTCCCATCGTCTTATTTATTTATATTTTGTTGTATATGAAATTCTCATCACGTCATGTCCTTGGCGGCATTGCTGTGATTATTTCGTTTCACTTTACAGGCCCTCAATGCACTGGTATCGCTAGGCGATGTGATAAGCTCTTTGTTGCTTTGCGTCGTTTCTTTTGCAGAAAAGTTTTCACCGATTCTAGCGGCAATTGAAAGTGATAGTAAGCACAATAAGGCAAAGGATCCCAATAGGCGAATAAAGCTTCGCGTTTATCTAAAGCAGTCGTAGCGCTTGAATTCTCCAGCGAAGTCCAACTAAGTGCGGCTAAGTTTGACCCGGTAGTGCCAGCGACTGGATCGTCCGTTTTCGTTGCAGACGGTACTAAACTTAATGACCTCATGGGTACACATTTCATTGTGCGGCATAAAGTTTGGGCATGTGAACGATTGTAACATATGTATGGTAGAGATACGCCCAATCGGACACCTAGGGGTAAAAATTCCCCGGTACTTTGACACTTTACTAAACGAAAACTAATGTGACAATTTATGCTACGTTGAAATCTAATTTTGGCAAAGAACACTTTAAGCCAATGCTCAATAAGAGCAGCGTCAGCGGCAGTGGTCGGAGAATTCGCGACGATTGGTACTAGATTTCTCGTTTCGTGATCTACGCGACAACTAACGTTAGCCACTACTTGAGTATTCTTCACTGTGGTGCAGGTCACATAATGTTCACCAGGTATATCGCGCACCACCAGCCATTGTTGTCGTTCACTTATTTCATGACCGAATTTCAAGTCGCGTCGTTGTCTCGGTAAAATATACTTGAACCGTTCCAAAATGCCTTGCATGCCTACGGCGACCATTATGTTGCGGAATTGTTGAACAAAACCCCCTTCATACAATTCCCAAAGTTCAGCCAATGAAGAGATGCTCATATATGGAGGCAAATTAATTTTCTGGCTAGCGCAACGTTGATAGAATTGCAAGCAATCGTCCAGTATTAGTGTTTCTTGTACGCCCGTCATAAAAGTCGCGCAGCCCAAAACTTCTAAATGAGGTTTCGCTACGGAATCATAATACGCAGGATTTGTAGCACATACCGGTACATAAACGGAAGGTTTCTCTTTCCGCACAATATGACATAAAGCTGCAATGTAATTATCTATATTGTGAGGAGCAGGTCGTGGCACAACATAGAATTTATCTACGGCTGTTGAAAAACGAGCTAAGCCAAATAATCCGTCGAACTCGAAAACGATAACACGAGCACCGGCCGAGTAAAAGTTACGGGCCAAATGTAAAGTTTGTATGGTGCTGCCGCAACTTATGAGGACAGTACGTTTAGGTCCGTTATGCTGGGATCCCAAACCATTTACATTCGTAGAAGTTTCATTAACAAGCAGCCATTTAAATAATCCTATGGGTATGCGAATGAGTTTCCAAAAGATCCATAGTATGGCTGATAACCAAAAGCTAGGAGCAGCTATAGACAAAGGTACATACAATATGAAACGCAGCATCAGCAATACAATATTCGCTAACAGATTCGGCCAAAACATCACCATATTTCCCACACGTTTTGTTATAGGTTGAGCAGAGGTTGGCGGTATTAATTCCGAGTTGATACCAGTATTTACTCGACTTATCGTTGGGCTGGTCACTTCATCAGAGGATTCTTCTTGACTCGGATCTTCGGGAATTAAATCTAAGGAACTAATCCGCCGAAATTTGGAACGTGCGTACCGCAATTGTCGCGCGTAATCCTGTTTCGTTTGAAAATCTTGTAACATTTTCGTTTTCTTTCTAATCGAAAATCGAATTTCGCGATTCGATTGCAATTCTTTGGCGAAATTTTGTAGCAAAAATCACCGATTAACTAAACGTGTAACGTTCAAGTGTTAAACTTTTAAGGCTGGAACACTTCTTTAATGCACAATAATAAGTACGATTGCGAGATTTCGAATAAAACGACAACGTCGTATCGGCAACGAAGGCGATTTTCTACTGATTAACGTTCGGCTCCGTCGGCGAAACTACAACAGCGAACGATAATGCCGCCGGCCACTGTGTGCAGGCGTACGTGAGTTATTGTAAGATTATCGCTACTAAAGAAGCGTATTGGTGTCTGAGCGTATTTGTGATTGTGTGTGCAAATTAGCTTTTGAGTCTTATTTTGTTGTTTGAATTAATCTTGACTGGCCTATGACATTAGCGTACTTTGAACCGTTTTTCCATGTTTTGCTTCTTTAAACACAAATTGTATTTGAAATCAATTTTACATATTTTGTAAATTTTTTATCTTTTCGAATATCTTCTTAATGGTTTTCTCCTTGTCTTTTCTTTTTATTTTCTTTTATTTTCTTTTCCTTTCGTTTCTTTTCTTTTGTTTCCTTTCCTTTTCCTTTCGTTTTTTTCTTTTCAAAGTTATTATTGATAGGCGCTTACTAACCGGCTTTGCCTTCACAGTGACGTACCATATTTCATAATTCATAGCTGTAGTGATTCTCCCCTCGCTTTATTTGTACCATAAAAAAACTATATTTATTGTGTCTATACAAGGTTAACTGAGCCTGAGACAGTGAGACGGACAGTCAAGCTTAACAACAGACAGAATGACGATCGATCCAGAATTATTTTCTAAATTTTCTGTCTGCCCGTCTGATGTCTGTCCACGTAATAATATGTCCAAGCTACAAGTCGCAATTTTGAAGATATTGTGATGAAATTTGGTACACTGACGTATCTTAACCCAAGGACGAACGTTATTGAGAATGTCTTGAATCGATTACCTTTTTCAGCCACTTCCCATATAACGCCCTGTTTTGAAAAGTCTTTATAAGGAAAAAATTGCAATTTTCAAAATTTCTCAACAAAAGCCCCTCTGCAATACTATTTGGACCTGTTTAGTTGATCTGAAAAATTTGGTTCAGCTGGGGCAATATTTTGAACCCTCTTTCTTATAATCATTTCTGCGAAATCGTTATACAGAGAAAAGGTATAATTTTCAATATTTCGTGGTGAAGTAAATTGATATAGAAATCAACTTTACAGAATGTGAACCACGTAAGTCAATTTTTTGGAAAGTGCCGCATATAAAGATTCGTCTAATATACGTAGGCGAAGTGGTTTGGGGTAGCGAATAGTCGGCCTTGCCCCACCGTAATGTTCTTGTTGGTTTTCATTTTAGATTTAATTCTAAACCAAGCGGCTTATCTTAAAACTCCTTAAACAGCTTAAGGTGATGACATTTTAAGATAGTGATCGCGTCTCTTAACCTCAATTAAGCTAATTAAACGCAAGCACAAAGATCACCATTGCTCTTGTTTCAGATGTTACCACTTTCAAATTGAACATGGACACATGCTACTCCGCTCTTTTCCCTCTCCCCATTTATAATCCTAAGTGGCTAATTATGGGAAAGAAAAACTGCCGCCAGCTCAAAGGAGAATCATTTTTGTCATCGAATATGCTTTAAGCGAAAACATAGAAAAGATTCACCAAATTGCATTTTATATACGGAATTTTGTATCTCGAACAGTATACTGCTACTGGCGTCGATCGGCATTTCAATCGGCATTCCTATTATCGATCTCGATCGGTATTTGACGACTGCAGATACAGAATATAACATCTTAGCGTTCATTAATGAGCCGTTAAAATATTTTCTTTTTGATATTTATCTGATCTTCATATTATGGGTATAAGTATAGAGTATAGAGTCAATGTCTTGTGGGAATTATTATTTGTTACCTGTAAAAACTTGGCTGTTCGAAGGTGTGCAAGGAAAAGACTTCAACGCATTATAAGTTTGTCTCTGAAACAGAGAGATATTTTATTGTGCCACAGGTTCTTCTTTTCAATGCACTTTGAATTACAAGATTACGTCTAGACTTTCGCTGATTATAATAAATAATTTTTTATAAAATGGATTCCTTTTAAAATGACAGTACGTTAAAAGCGCACGATATGTTACGTTCGTTATATGTATTAGTGATTAAAAAAAAAAGAAAATAACAATAATAACAATATTCTGCAATCACTTTTATAACACGTTTTAGTGGTATTTGGAAAGAAATTGAAAATTGTTGATACGCTTAAGATTAGCTTAAGTTGGAACGTTAAAGATATGCATTAGAGTATTTATAATTCGATTTCAATTTGAGCTCAAGGGTTTCTGTGGAATTTTTGTTAAAGTCAGCAATTTTTGGTTAGTGCTTAGTTACAATGTAAATAACAATCAGGTTGGCACATAGGTGAGCCTTTAATTCCGAAACAAATATTGATTAAGATTGAAATTTTGAAAACGGGGGATAGGCTGAGGGAGATAACGAATTTTTTTTATGTGAAAGTAAATTCCACAAAAATTAATTGTTCTCCGCTGAATAGAATAAGTAAGAAAAAAATTTATATACACACCTTGAGCGAAGGTATGAGGACTTTTAAAAAGTTTTCTATTGGAAGCAATGTATGAAACTGTAGCGAGTAAATATTTAACGGTATGTAATTATTTATCAAAGTTGTTGAAAGTAGTTAACAAAGTTTTGATTTTTTTATTCCTCACTATCTATTTTGCTGCCTTCAAAGTGATCCCTCTTAGATATAACACCAATCCTTAAGGTCTTCCAGCGATGAGGTGTTTGGCTCCTTTTAAACACTCCGCTCTTTCGTAAGGCTTCACAGTTATGGGAATAGGAATAAGCCGCAGGGCATCAAGTCTGGTGAATACGGTGGTTGAGATATGATTGCGGTGTTCTTTTTACATAAAAACGTTACGAGCGTCATGCAAGCTGGTGCAATATTCATGAGTGGTTATTCCACAATTGCAAGCATTTTGTTATATTGCTTCACGTAAACGGCGTAGTATTCCTTATTGGACGCACAAGCTTCTAGCAGGATCTCCCGATGCCCCACGTAATTATAATCGAAGAAAACCGTGAGCACAATCTTCACAATCAATCGAGCTTGGCATGCTTTTTTCGGTCTTGGCTTTTCTGCTCGTTTCCATTAAGATGATTGGGCTTTAGTTTCGACATCGTAACCATACACCCATCTCTCGTCATTTTGATCGTCATTAACGTTATTCAACAGCTTTTGAGCGAAGTTTCACCCCGAAAATATCCTAAAAAATTACGTGACATGGACTAACTGATATGCCAACATCCTCAGCAACTCCTCTAACAGCGATTCGACGATTCTCCATATCAATTTTCTTCACTGCTTCATCGTTTTCATCGGTTGTTGCAGTGCAAGGGCGTCCAAGGCGGACATCGTCATTAAGGTCTTCGCGGCATTCTGCATAGATCTTGTACTACTTATAAAAATTTTTTTTTGCTCAAAGTAGACTTCCACTCAATTTTAAATTTCACACAAAATTTAATCCAGATTCTTTGATCCATTTTTTCGATAGCAAAAAATTACCAAATGCACCGAAACACATTTAATCTTTATATCTGTGATAAACAAAGTAAAAAATGCAAAATGGCTCATAATGTCAAGAAATGTTGGACGGCCAACAAAGCCAAAAAAAAAAAAAATAGAATGTACGTGGCCCGTGAAATTTGGAAGGTCACCTTTTTTTTGATTCCGAGGACCAGCTAAGATATATTCACATATTTGGGTGCGATGATGTGAAACGATACAGAAAAATTAGATTATTATTATTATTATTATTATTATTATTATTATTATTAACAACTCTGCCGCACTTGAGATTTGAACCCACGACCATTGAATTGCTAGTCGAGACTCTTGCCTACTCGGGCACGCAGGCGGATAGAATATTATCTTCGGGAATAACTTTTGAAAACGGTTTGAAACTGTGCTCAATCACTTAGTTCGGTGTAGCCAAAGTCGAAACTGTCAGCATTTGGAAGGCGTTATAGTATTCTCTATGGAAATGCTTTTTACAGGATAATGTTACTACAAACAGCACAATTTTTTTTTTCTAAATTTATATAAAAAACATTTGGCTACGGCTGCAAACAAAACAACAAGCAAGTAAGATAACACTCGGCTGTGACCAAATTTTTCATACCTCATCTCAGAGACCAGAAGTTTCCTCTGCTGATATTGCACTTGTCCTTTGATCGATTTAGTCCTTTTTTAAGGCTTATTTAGTTTTGTCCATGCGATATGTCCATTGCGATCGGTGTGGAACTTTGGGAATTTTTTATGTAGAAACTTGTGAAAAGTTGTTTCGAACTTCTGGAATTTCTGGCTGAAAAACTGAACCAAGAAATTTTCGAAGGCCTTTTTTGAAGTCTCTTTTATTTTATAAAGTAAAGAGCGAAACCACCTTAACCACGTAGCTAAGAAATGCAACGATCAGATCGGGTTCAATTCTTAGTGCGGTAGGTCACACTATAATTATGACTTATATACATATATATATATATATATATTTATATATATTTAAATATATATATTTTTGCCTTCCATTTTATCTGCCTGAGTGGTCGAGTAGCCAAGGAATCTTGTCTGATAGCAATGATGGTGGGGTCCAATCTTAAATGCGGTAGAGTTTTCAATAAAACCGATAGCGTTAGATGCTAGTGCTTTAAGACTTTAGTCTTTAGAATTTATTCTCCGGCTAAACTTATAATAATAATAATAATAATAATATTAAATATATTATACACACATTTTATCATAATTTCTTGACACTAAATGCTTTTTAAAACGTGCTTTTGGCATATTTTTGTGTTCATTTCATTCACTTTAGAGCAAGTAGATGTAGAACGATGTAGAAAATATTTGTATCACATTTACCTTTGGTAGATGGGTAATCGTAGGTCATATCGATCTATTTTTCCGTTCGTCTCCTATAAGGAGAGTGATTCTCTTAGCTGAAGTGATGTTTAAGGTATTTACATGTTGACTTTGCCCGCTTATAAAGCTTTAAGTGCAGCTGACGCACTTTAACCCGGCTATACTATACTTTAATATACTGCTAACGGATCGTAGATATGCATACAACTATGAGCCAAATATGTTAAAAAATTTTAGAAATGAAAACAATGTTTTATTTTTAGATTTATTTACGGGAGAAGAAAAACAACGAAGACGAAAATATGATTACGCGAAGTAAAAGTGCAATAATTATTATTTTATTAAATATTTATATTGTTTTTATGCGCTTATACAAACAATTAATATAGGGTGATCAAGCAAAGGTGTTGCTTTTCTTCGCAATTCCTCCACAGTTGACACTTATGTTTAGCATCGTTTAGCAAATCACGAAAAAGATTCGTCGTCGATTGTACAACATAATGAATGAATTCGGGCTACGTTTCGCCTGTAAATAAGCAAATTTATGGTCAACATAATAAATCTACACAGCTCGAATCCAATGGTAGTGTTTGTAAATTTGAAAAATCCAGACGAGTCAAAAACGCTAACCTACTTCTGCAAATATTATATAATGAGTATGCGAACCAGCATGCAGTTGCCGTCAATGTGGAACGCTATAGAGAGATAAATACGGACAGACTTTTTTGAAATAATAATTAGATGATTTTAACTTCGACGATATGTGATTTTAAGAAAGAAAACGGTACACCTTGCAATAAGTCGTGTGACACAATCAATTTATTGAAAAAAAAGATCAGTGACCGAGTAAGCTCCAGAAATGCCAATGTGAACCGGTCACCGAGAAGCCAGATAATGCCCTTGGACTTTTCCTGTGGTTTATTCGAATAAATCACATACACTCAGTGACTTTAAAAGCAATATTTTTTATATTATTGCTGAAATGACTGCAGATATGTGTGGAAATGTAGCTAGAAACTGCTGCTCCAGAATTGAGTTTTTGCAGAAATCCTGAGGTTCTCAACAACTTGAAGCCCTCACATCATTTTTAAATAAAAGTGTCCTAAACAACAGCTAACACAACACCGTCTGAGTGCCCGAATGAGCAAAGGATCTGGACTAAGAACTCTATGGGTATAGGTTTAAATCTCAAGTGGAGTAGAATTTTCGACAGAGCTGGTAGTTGTAGATGCGTGTGCTTTTAAACTTTAGCCTTAGAATTTATGTCTCACTCTCTCTCTCTCTCTCTCTCTCTCTCTCTCTCTCTCTCTCTATCTCTCTCCCCCTCTCTCTCTGTTAATAATAATAACCATAAAGAAATTCAGTATATGGAGAAAGTCGATATCTTCAGATGTTATGTATTGGTTTTTAACGATGCAATGCAGCAAACAGTCGTTTCTTTTTTTCTGGGACAAGACTATTTTTGCTATTTTGATCCACATGTAATGTGTAATTGTTGTGAATCATCATAAATGCAAAAATGAAGATAAAAAGCTTGAAAAAAAGTTCCTTGGTCTCTTGTAGAGTTGGAAAATGGGAGTGACTTGTTCTCGGATACTCCCACAATGCGTAGGAAAGACATCTACGAAAAAGTTTTTTTACATTCTCGTCTATAATTTTCGATCTTCGACTGAATCGAATAAGGAACATTTGTGCCCTCTTTCAGCTGCGATTGTGACGATTCAGAATATTCTGTCTCCCTGTCGAAGTTTCTGAAATTTACGAGTTCTCGTAACTCCACTCCAATTTAATTCCGTTTGCAAAGAAGATCGAAAACTTTTTATTTGATCACCCTATATAAAGAACACACAGCGCTTGTGTGATGCCGTGAAGGTTACACATATATTCCGTATGAATATATTTTAATAACGAAATATACCTTTGCGATAAGAAAGCATTGCGGTATAAAAAATATTGAATCAATTAAAACCGATTTTAATCACACCCTAGTAGCTAACGGATTAATTTACTTTACCTTTACTTATACCTCTAATGCGTTACATATATAAAATATTTACATATTTAGAAAGATTGATAATCTTGGCAGAGAATGCAGCTGAAAAAATTGTATAAGAAAATTAAAGAAAAGCTTTAAACTAAAAAAGGAAAAAAGACCCACAATGATGGGTGGTTTGCGCTAATTTGCCGAAAGCAATATAAACAAATTGCCTAACGAGTATTATTATTCCCGATTAAAATATGCTTTTACCCTTTACGACGTATGCGAAAGCATACGTAAGAAACGTAAGCTCAAGCGAAAATATGCCTTTGCATTAGAAAACATATACTCGACATATATATGGCACGTACAAGACCGATCTAAGTAAATGAGTGTTTGTGTTGACTTCAATTTTATTAAATTCTAAAAATTGCATTACAAAATATTTCTCTAATGCAAACACAAACGCAAATACACTCAGTTTTCCTTTTATTTTGCTTTTTGTTTTTTTTCCATTTTGATTTGTGTAAACAATAATTGTGTGCAACTGTTTCCGTTTATATATAAATCGCATATGTTTTTGTATTCGTTACACGTTTTGTGTAAACTGAAATTTTTGCAACACGAAAAGTTTTCTTTTACCACAAATCACTACCACTACTGTGTCCGTGGAAACCAGAAATTTGTTAATTCAATTCATTCGTATTAGTTCCCAAAGCAAATCAAGGCAGCGTTCGTTCATTTATGTCGCAAACCCAACCAGGAAATCCGTTTAACAATAATCTTTCGGATACGTAGTATTGGTGTCCTATACTCACCGACCGATATTAATGGAGAAAACAAACAAAAAAACAAAAAAACAAAAAAGGGAGAAAAAACCGAAGATTTTGAACTAAAAAACGATGTTTTTTTCTTTTTGTATCTATGCCAACTACAACATAACTAGGACTTTAAAAAAAACAAGGCATTAAATTCGTAATAAAATCAAACACTGTATCGGCAGACTCGTCAATTTCAACTCAGTCAACCAACAACGGTTTTGGTTAAAGCAGTTACGCTAACAGTTTTTAATACAAAATGAATTTTTTCAAATAATAAAAATTTCGAAATCAATTAAATTTTACTATATATAAAAGTTTAAAAGTCTTTAATATATTTAGGAAATAAAAAAAAAAAAAAAAAAAATCACTTTGCTAATCGCTTAAGGTTTGTATCAGAAACGATCGCTTTATTAGAAATATTGTGTCGAAAATATGCGGAAATCGAGTGATGGTGTTATCGTTGAACTTTCTATGTAGAAATTTCTTAGGAGCTCTTTAATATTGTAACTCGGTGAAATAGACTTAATTGGACGGTTTTAAAATCTCGGATAAAGAGAAAAAATGTAGATTAAGAAGAATTTTTTTTACTATCGTTTTTGCCGGCTGCATGGTATGTGGTGTCGTCATGCCGACACGGAATGTCGGAGACAATTGCCTTGCTTTTTTCCAACAATAGCCAAGTAGTAGAGCCGGCTGGGGCAGTTGACAGTTACCATGATTTAACGTTTATTGGAAAAAAACATAAACTCTTAGGGCCGTCGTATTGAACTAAGAACCAACCAGTACCTACAATCATACTTAAGGGGAACCTTCGTTTTACTAGCCGAATAAACTATCTGGTCTAAAATAACCTCACATCCGACAATGATTTTTGTTATCTTCCCCGATAGGACTTAATAGTTGTAGGTAATGCCGATTTTACAAGTATAGCTGATATACATGTGTGTGTATGTATATATACATATATATTTACGGCGAAGTCCCTGTCGGTTTTGTAATAAAAGGTAACTTTTATTTTATACCCTAATGGTACAGCGTATATGTAGTTAGTGCGGACGTACGTAACACGCAGTAGGGCTTAAGATAGACCCACCTTTTATTATACCAAGCGATTCAGAATCATAATCTGAATTGGTCTAAGCTTGTCTGTTCGTCTGATGTCCATGTAAAAATGTATTGTAATTTTTGAGATAAAAAAATTAACTATACCAAATTTGGACCATTTCGTCCTATATTTGGATCATAGCCTAACAAGGATTTTCACGAAAATTGATCCTTTGTAGAGCAGAGTAGTTTAAGTTTTACTATGTGGTGATGAAAATTGGCCCATAATAGTAATTTCATACAAAAATAGCTTCTATAAAATTTGGACCATCTACGCCTATTTTTGCATCCTGCCCTATGTAAGGATTAAACCTATTATGTTGCGTTTTGGCTCCGCTTCCCCATAAATATGCACATGAAAATTATATGTTTATATAAGAACAAGATATAATTTTTGTGTTCTATAATAAAAATAAGAATTGTGTTGAACAATGTGGTATAGGGTATCTAATTTGTCGGCCTTACCCAGCTATAATGTTTTTACTTGTTTAATGAAAGTTTGATCCATTGTTGGTCATTGGTTCTCTTTATTTTTTTATATATCATTCTTAAGACATATAAAGAAATACGAATTCCGTGAGAGAAGATCGACTTTTTCTTAAATAAATGGTTATGCGGAGCTGGCCGTGAAAGTAAGCGAATGTGGTCCGATTCGAACCATATTTGATTGGAGAGGGGCTCGGGCCAAAAGACGCCATTTTACGAAATTTTTTCTGAAGGCAGCGGGCATACATGCTTGAATTAATTTGGAAAATGATCGGTATAATAGAAGGCGGGTCTTTTTTTAAGTCCTTCTGCAAGATGCATAAACACATACCTAACTTACGATTTGTGGGGTACACAAATTTGCATTTTTCAAAATACCTCCACAAAAATCGAGAAAAAGCGTAACACTTCTCCGTATTGCACGAATAGGGGACATCCCCCGAAGGATTGATCATATAATAAAAATATAACTATTCTCGCGGAAAATAAGCAAGCAATATAGTAAAAAAGTGTACTTTTTCATATTTTATGATGAAAGTTGATCCATAGTAATAATTTGCCACAATATGACATAATTTTACAAAATTTGGGCTACGGAGTTCTGCTTTCTGGATTTTATCTCATACAAGAATTCTCATGAAAGGTAACCATTTGTACGCCAAGAAAGTTTAATTTTCAGTAATTTATGATGAAAATAGGCAAAGAATAAAAAGATCCTTGAGAAGAAATTATGGAAACAGAGCATAATGGTTGATATCTTATCACCAAAATAAATGGAGAATTCTATTACGAAAAGTAATGTAGAGTGCAGTGTATCCGAAAAGTCGTGCAGGTATAGGGTCTTACAGGGAATATGCTATGCAAAATCTTTGCTGACACAAAATCACTTGATGATTTAATTTTAATCGATATACGTGGTTTGTATTATGTTGAAGCTCGTACGGAAAGGGTGTTTAAGCTTAACTTTACCCCAAATTTTTTAAATAATCTTTTCACAGTTGCTGAAATAAAGTCACTATTCCGCTTATATTCTGCGCGTAACCACTGTAAGTAGACATGAAGAACGCATCATAAGCAAAGGTTTTAAGAGCATTTAACAGTGTCCGTCCTTCAATCCACCAATCTACCTGTTGTCTATGTGCTGTCTGTCCGTCAGCTACAAATACCTGTGTGTGAAACCCTCATAGTCACAAATGTTAGAAAAGAAAGGTGGAATTTGGTCGAGGTGGAAATTGTCAGTGTGTGGTCACAAACGTATAACTCACAATTCATAACAGGTCATATTGTTCAGATACACGATGTATATACTTGCGAAGACAACTTAAAAAAATACAATGACAAAATAGACACTCTTTGTGAGGCCCAGGTAAGTGGAAGCAGTGACGTACTAAATCATCGAAAATTTCATATCGCACAAAGGCCTTGTGATATACATCCTTCCTTCCTTCATCCTGAAAATAGCAGTACAGCACCTAGGATGCCAAATTTACCTCGCCAGGGGCAAAATTCACAATCCCGACACACACGTTATACTTCGGATTTGGGTATAGAAGCCCAAATGCGGATAGGGAAGTTTCCTCTAATGGTTATGACACCCTATCTACAACAAAAGCTGGCTGCGACATTCGACCTATAAAACACCAGAGGGACGCGAAGCGGAGATTATGGCTCTTGGAAATTGTTTAACGCAGCTTATAAACGAATGAACACACATTGCAAGCGTTGATGAGTTGCAACAAAATACGCTAGCTAGACCTTCCTCTTACTTCGCACCCGCGTAAAGACGAAGTTAACGACCTTGCACCTCTATGTAACTCCGACCACTGTACCATTTCTGCATCCTTTGCGTAATGCCGTAAAGATGATACAAAATATCATCAAACATGGAATGTGAACATACATTCTATTCAAACATTCAATTCAACATGAATGCTTTATTTTAATCAGACTTACTTTTAATTTAATCAGACTTGTAGAAATGCAGTCAGACCTAGAGAGGAAGCATTTGAAGTTTGGAGTTTTAACTTAAAGGGCCAAACTACGCAAAAAGGTTAGCAAGATGTGTACGTGAGCAGCGGCTGCGTGCCAAAGTTCTTGCCGTTTCAAAAAGCACCAACAGCTTTTGAGCTTTCGCGAAAAGGATTGGGCACCAATCGATCGCATCACTTCCGACTCTTCTCAAGAACAACCACATAATATCGGACCCGGTTGATAAAGCTAATCTTGTCTGATGTCAATCACCCATTGCCACCGCTTAAACTAGTAACATGTCCGATACCTGCATTATGCTTTCGACCGAAGGCCGTTAAAAAGGTTCTTGCCAGTCTCAACGCTCTCAAAACTCCAGGGTCGGACGGTATTTCAGCCATAGTTCTCAAAATATGCGCTGAAACACTTGCCAGGCCAATGCGTAATCTTTATAGCAAAAATCCTTTTATAGAGAGGACCTAGAAAGTAAACCGGGATGGTCCAAATTTGGTACAGTTAATTTTTTTAACTTAGATTACTATTATGATTTGATTTTCATTATGATGCATTGAAAATTAGACTTTCTCGTCCTATGAACTTCAGTTTTCGTTATATATATAGAGGGGAATGAAGAAAATGCCACAACTGGGCCACTGTTAATGAACCACTTTTATCGAGAAGTTTTGACAATTTTTCATATATAACGACTATGGGGTGTGGTCGCGAATTGGACCATTTCCAATAACGTACGTCCTTGGGTCAAAACAGGGGAGTGTACCAAATTTTAAGAAAATATATCAAAAATTGCATCTTGCAGCTTTAGCACAATTTTACATTGACAGACATCAAATGGACAGACAGGATTAGATCAATTCAGATTCAGATCGATATACTAAGAGGGGGATCTATCTTAAGCGCTTCTGTGCGTTACATATGTCCGCACAAATTTAATACACTCTGTACTGCAGGTGGTTTAGGGCATAGCCAGGGACCTATTGAGAAGATCGACGTAAAACTCGTTCACCGATAACAGCCGACACGCCTAAATTTAATAAAATATTTTACAATTACAACAAATTGATTTGAATATAAATTTCTTTTGCACTTTTTCTTATAAATTGACTTTTAATGCAAAAAGTAACGAGAAGGGAGATCGCAAATTCAATTATATATCTCCTCCTCATTCACAAATTATTTTTTATTTAAATTATGATTTAGTTTTCTATACCCCATTGATGACACATGAATACTTGTAGAAAGTAAATCATATTCGTGTTTGATTTTATGCAAATTATGTGCACTATGTTGTATGCTTATACGAAACGGTCTTACTCGTCGAAGTTCACATACATACTTAAATCAATTCGTTATGCTATTGGAAGGCAACGTGAATTATTGTAGAACAATATAGTGAAAAAACAATCTCAATGGATTATTTTTACGTAATAATTCTAGAGAGGGAATTCTACCTACATTTATAGATAGGCGTCTTGGTGCCCTATTCAAGTGAGCTTATATAAGAAACGATTTAGTATAGAATAGTTCCATTAAAACAGGACAATTGAATCTCTCTCGCTTTCATAAAGAGTTCGTGTAGTAACGTGAGTGGTGGCGGTAACAGACCGTATAATGCGTGTTTGGTAAACATAAACAAATATTTTCTTATTTTATATGAAGAGCATAAATTTTATTTAGAAATCATATTCGATATAAATAACTAGAAAATATTATAGGCATACGCTTAAGTGTACTGCAAGCCCCTTCTACTTCTCCGTCTCCTTCTCTTTTAGTTTAGAATATTTCATAGTTTAAGTCTTCCGTGCTAATAAAAATCTATGACTACGAGAAATAAAGTCGTAAAAAGTATAAGCGGTGTGTGTGTGTGTGTAGGTAGGTAGGTGGATATGGGCAAAAATGCTACACACCGTTAGCATAAATAATCCAATTTTATATTGAAAAGTCATAAAAGTCGTTAGATTGACTGAAAAGTTTCTTCGATTTTAGATTTCGTAGCGAAAGTTTCTGCATAAAAAAAAAAAACAAACAAAAAAGTTTTAATTGTTGTTGAAAAAGTGTTAACAGCAATGAATTAAACTAAAATTGATTTTGATGTTTTGATTTTCTATGGTTTTTAATTGTTTTTGCTTTGCTTTTTCTTCCTTTGTACTCTTGTTTACTTTGTTCAGATGCAAGCGTATCGAGACAATTTCAAGCAGACGCCTTGTCCGACTAATTTGGATCAATCAGTTGTTTCTACCTCTGCCCGTTTACCGTTTTCGAAGGGGCAACATAGTCGAACGGTTGGCGATCATCATCTGCCAGCAGGTGCGGCTGCGAACGTAACCACGCCCAGAATGTTAAGTCCTACAGTCTCGCATGAAGGCGGCACATCGACATCAGCTTTGTTGCGGCAAAACCAAGAGCTACGACAGCGTTTAGCTGATGAAGCTAATAATTATCGAAGACGTTTGGATACTTACAAGCAGGCCCAACAAAACCAAGCTACCCTTGTTAGTCGTTTGCAATCGAAAATTCAACAATATCGCCAACGATGCAGCGATTTAGAAGAACGCATGCACGAGACTGTAAAGCCATCAACGACTTGTCATATGCCTAAAATAACGACAGGTCCTACTTCTAGTCAAGTCGTGGTTGGTATAGGGAATATTTCCAATTACTTAATATATCTATTAAGATGTTTAATGATTTCAGTGCGCAACTTCTTTGACTTTAGGCCACTCGAGTCAACCGTGTTCCTCTTCTTTAGAGACAACACCGCTTTCTCCACCCACATGTGGTGGTGGTCGAGAGTGCGTCGTCCATGAAGATAGCAGTGAATTGTGTCGGAAGTTAGATGAAGAACATAAAAAATGTGAACAATTGACGGCTCAAAATAATGCGTTGCGCCAACAGTTAGAAGAATCTAATCACACCAATGAAGCTTTAACTAATGACTTACAAAAGTTAACAAATGATTGGTCCAATATGCGAGATGAGTTAATGGCTAAAGAGGATGAATTTAAAGAAGAAGAACAGGTATTAGTGAGATTGATGTTTGATTTACGGGAATGGGTAGCAGTGGTTTTATTGCATTTGTAGGCTTTCAAAGATTATTGCAATAGCGAACATAATCGTCTCTTGAAAATGTGGCGAGAGGTAGTGGCTGTTAAACGGGCCTTCGGAGATATAGAAACTGCCATGAAAAACGAAGTGTCCAAAATGGGTTTAGAAATTAATAGCACAACCAAGGAGTTACTGGCTTCTTGCGGTGGGGTCGCTTTCAATGTACAGCAAGCTAAACGAGTAGTCGACGAACAGTTATTAGAAGCTAAACGTGAGAGCGATAGTTTGCAGAGCCAATTGGCCACTTTGAAGGTGCAACATGAAAGTGCTCGTCATGAGATCTTGGAACGTGATCAACGTTTGTTGGAATTAATGAATCAACTTAAGAAACTCGAAGATCGTTGTGGTCAAGCCGAATCGCAGGCAATGCTGGCAAATCGCTATAATGATGAAATCGAACGTCTTAACAATTCAATACGTGAGATAGCGCAAGCTGTTGTTTTAGATGCTGAGATCGCCGATCGTGAGACAACTGATCAAGGGGCAGCTGCACGAGAAAGCAGCGATATGCCCACAGCTCGCGATTCGTCATCTGCCGTTCCAACATCGGCAAAATCTGGTCGCCGTTCTTCTTCGCGAACCTCGCACGCGTTCGCCGAAAGTACTATATCCGCCGTTCAGGCTGCTCTGCATAAATATCAATTAGCTTTGCATGATATGCAAGTGAAGTTTCAAAATACTGACGAGAATTTACGATCTACGCGAACGCAGTTGGACACAAGTGAAGGCACGAAAGCTCTTTTAACTACAAAAATACAACAACTCACTGAAAAACTGGATGTCAGCAATTCTAAACTTTCGGAATTGTTGAAGGAACGTGACAGTTTGCAGAAGACGCTGGATGAAATTCGCCAACAGAAGCAACAATCCGAACTGGGAAAAGCCGAACTTAATAATGCGGTATATATAAGGTAGTAAAGTTTCACAAACACTATGTTTAATCAGCTTCTTTCCCTTTCTCTCGTGTTTTCAGTTTGAAAATTTGAGTACAGACTACGAGAAACTTCAATTTAATTACGGTAAACTGCAAAAGAAAATCGATTCGTTGGAAGAGGATAAAAAGGCAGTCGAATTGGAAATCCAACGAATACTTAAGGATAAGAATATCACTGAGATGAATTTAAGGTTCGTCAAGTACTACAATATGCTTAACTTAACTTAAATCGTTTATTATTACTTTACAGAGCTGAAGAAGACCGCGGCAGTCGTTTGCGTGAGGAGACTATATCTTTGCGTGAAGAATTAAATCGCGTGAGCTTAAGTCGAGATTTACTTGATCAACAACGCATCGAAACGGATAATTTGATTAGTTTATTAGAAAAACAAAAAAATGACTTAGAATACGACGTCGATAAGTTATTGGTGGATAAATGCGATTTACAAGAGCGTCTAGAGAAAGTGTTTAGTAATAATTCAAATACCTCTGACGAACTAAAAGCCATGCAGAGTAATCTATGTGACGCCCAAGAAGAGTGTAAAAAACTTGCGCAACAACTGAAAGAGCAAAATATCGAAATAGCTGATCTTAAAAAAGAGCATGCTCAAGTAGAAAAGCTACGTCTAGAATTGGAAACTGATAACCTTTCGTTTAGTGAAAAGTTGAAATGCCTGCAAATCGAAAAAGAAAAAATTCTACAAGATTTGGCTTGCATAACGCGGGACCGTGGCGATATACACAATCAACTTACGGCTATGTGTCGCAGAAAGGAAACGCTTAACGAAGATCTTATGCGTTGTCGGCAACGCTTAGAGCAGACTGCAGAAACGAACAATCGTTTGAATAGAAATCTTGAGGAAATGATTAAGGATGTGGAAGAAAAACAAGTGGTTATTGATTTGCATGAAAAAGAAACACATCGTCTGCAGGTATGTTATTTGATTTTAAAAACTGCGTCTACTTACGATCTTCGCTTCTCTTAAATATGTCAGGAATTATTGGCAGCACTACGCTCGGAGAAAGAGTCGCTTGACGCAGTGCTCTTCGATACCAACACTACATTAGAGGCAACCGAAGAGAAACGCGCCCAATTGGAGAAAGAGCTAAAAGAAGCTTTAGTGCGAGAAGAATCTTTGAAGAATAACGTAATTCGTTCGCAAAAAGAATTAGAGCAGAGTCAAAGACGGGCCCAGGAGACAAAGACCCAGCTTACGAATGCTGCTCGTGCGGCAGAGAATGAATTCAATCAAACAATCTCTAATTTAAAGGCATCAGCAGAAGAAACCGCAAAGAAGAATAGTGATGAAGTGCAACAATTACGGTCCGCTTTAGAAAAACGCATGCAACAAGCTTTACAAGCTCTACAAACAGCTAAAGACGAGGATATTGAAAAACAGGAAGAACGCTTGGAAGCTTTGCAAACACATTTGGAAAATCTAGTACAACAGCATGAAGAAGCTCTTATTAGAGCTGAAAATGAAAAACAACAAGCTTTATTAATGGGTACATATTTTTGCTAGGCTTTTTTATAGTTCCTTTTAAAGTTCTTCAGTCTTTTTACTCGTATAACTGCAGCTCATCGCGATAAACAAGCGATCGCGGAAAAATTAGAAGCTGTCAGAAGGGAATTAAAATCCGAACAGGAAGCTTTAGAAAGATGTAAGAGGGAACATAAAGCCCGAGACGACAAGCAACGTAATGCAATCGCTCAACTTAAGGACGAAATGGTTGCCTTGCGAACCAAAGAAGAAGAACAAAAGTTAGTTAGAAATAAACATAGCTTTTCATTACTTTTTTTGTTATCTAAATTGATTTCATTTTAGGGTTAAACTGGAAGAGTCCATACGAAAGCAAGAGATTCAAGCAAATGCTCTTAAAGAAGAACAAGACAATCTTTTACGTCTTAACGATGAACTAAAAATGGATATTAGATTGAAAGAAGACAAGCTGGAATCCTTGAACAATGAATTACAAGATACTTTGCGTAAAATTAAAGAAAGTAAGAGAAAGAGAAAAAATTTACTAGAAAATTGCAATAAATTATCAAATAACTATTTTAAGGCGAAGGCTATACTGAAGGCCTTCGTAAAGAACTAACTGATGCACGACGCCAATTAGCTGATAGCAATGTTGAACGCGATAAGTATGCCAACAGCAATAAAGAACTAAGGGATCACGTTAAAAGGGCCGAAAGTGCTAAGCGTGAACAAACTAGGGCAGTGGAAGAAGCTTTGCAAAAGATTAATAATTTAGAAGAAAACAAAAACACTTTGGAAAACGAACGGACTCGTTTAACTACGATACTTAAAGAAACGGAAAATAATTTGACTAAAGCAACACAAGAGTTAAATACAACGAAGAGTACTTTACAGAAGACACAAAAGGAGTTCGCCCAGAAAGATGAAGGTGGAAAAGAATTGCAAAATAAACTAATCGCCGAAACCGAGTTAAAAGAACGAGCGCAACAAGAATTAAATCAGATTAAGAAACAAGTGCATGATTTATTGTTAATTTACAAATTTAGTGGATTCTCATTTTTTCCATTTTAGTTAGCCGACTTAGAATCGAATCTTTGTGCAACAAGGCAAGAACTGGCACGAGCGCGTTGTCTTGCCAACCAAGAAGAGCATCGTTTTCACAATCGCGAACAGGAGTTAGTGGCCCGTATTGAAGAAGCGCGAAGTCGTGAGAAACGTCTTGAAGATCAAAAGCATAATTTAGAAGTGTGCCTCGCCGACGCCACGCAACAGATCCAAGAATCAAAAGCTCGCTTGGGCGGTGCAGAAGGACGCATAAGAGCGTTGGACGAGCAGCTAGCTTGCGTAGAGTTACACAAACGTGATGCGGAGCATAAGCTGCACTCCGTAATTCATACATTACGGCGTATTGCAGGGATACAAATGGATGGCAGCGTTAATTTATCGCATCGCCTTGTAAGTCCCTCAAGACGTTATAGTCCGATACGTAGCGTAGCCGGAGCTGTAGCATCCAGTTGCCATGACTACGAAGCTAGAAGCACTTCTAACTGTCCGGATGGTCCAACTTTAGAAATAGATCCGGACCTCATACGTAAAGGCGTACGTTGTCTAATGCATCAAGTAGCGCAAATTGAACGAGAGAAAGACGATTTAAAAATGCAACTCTCTTCGGCCAGAAAGCAATTACAAGATGCGGCTGATCAGCAGATAAAGTGTGAGGCAAAAGTATCTAAACTTCAACAAATGATCCGACATCTGCAACAGGAGAAAGGCGATTTGGATACTGAACGCAGCATAAAAGTATCAGCTTTAAATGTATTGGAGGAGAAATTTAAACAGAAAACTAACGAATGCCAACAATTACATGAGAGGTTGAATCAAATCGAAATGCAATTGGCTTCGTGTAACGAAGAAAACTCTCAAAACGAAGATCGTTTGGAGAAATGTCGTCAACACGGAGCAAAATTAGAAAATGATAAGAGACACCTTCAGGAAGAACTCGTTAAAACTGAAAGCAGAGCCACGAAATTAGACCTCCAACGTGTGGCCTTGGAAGGTGACATTACAAGATTGCAAATGGCGCTACAAGAAAAAGAAAACAGTATCAGACAGGCTCAAGAACGTTTAGATAATCAAACCAAAACGATGACCCAATTAGAAGATCGGTGTTCTTCCTTGAAAGCATCCTTAGATCAAATGAAAGAACGTCTGCAAAAAGCAGCTGTTATTGAAACAGAGCTAAGAGGAGAATTAAAAACGGCCCATAAAGAATTGTCGGAACAAGGTCATTCATCGCAATCGAATGAAGACAAATTAAAACTTTTACAAAAGTCATTACAAGCCGGAGAAAACGAGAAGCGCATTTTAAGTGAACGATTGGAAAAAGCCCAACAAAATTTAAATGAGCTGAGGCGGGGTCAGCAAGCTCAACTGGATAGTGTTCAACGTTTACAAGATCAAATTAATGACCTTGAAGTGCAAAAATCAACTTTAGAATCTCAGTTGCGTATTGCAAAATGGAATCAAGAGTCCGGTGGTAAAAACAACGGAAACGGCGTGAACGGTGAAGAAGAAGAACTTGCAAAGCAATTAAAAACTTGTCAAAGAGAAAAATCCGAGCTACGAAATACGCTTCAGGCAT
This sequence comes from Glossina pallidipes, assembly GCA_000688715.1. Classification (NCBI taxonomy): domain Eukaryota; kingdom Metazoa; phylum Arthropoda; class Insecta; order Diptera; family Glossinidae; genus Glossina; species Glossina pallidipes. The sequence goes on from KK499978.1 coordinate 202,028, forward strand.
TACAAAATAAAGTACGGCGCTTAGAAAATGAACGAAAGAGCAAATTTTCAGGTAATAATCCTTACGATCGTTCCGAGAAGGAGGCTGGTGCAACCAGCTACGAAGGAGGAATTTATGATTCAAATCGTTTAACAAGTTCCAATGATAATTATCGCGCAATCGGCGATTCAGGTGCCGGCGACGGTGCTACCAACAACGGCCTATTCAGTTGCGGTCTTGATCACGCGGTTATCGAGCAAGAAAATCGAGATCTAAGACTAAAAGTCCGACGTTTGGAAACTTTATTAGCTGAAAAGGAATCTGAGTTGGCTCGTTGCAAGGCTCGCATACATGATAGTGCTAAATGTTTGGATACCGATAGATACCGTAATGCACAATTACACGCGGAAAAATTACTGGACGCACGTGAACAATCTCATAGACAACAAGTCTTGAGATTGGAAAATCAGGTAGGTTACATATTTACGAATCTAAGCAAAAGAGAAAGAAGTTAATAAAGCATTTATGTACAATTATTTTATTAGATATCCATACTGCGTGAACAATTAGCTCAAGAAGCTAAGCGTCGTCAACAGTATATATTGCGTAGTTCAAAAGCTAATAGAGAAATGCAACATTTACGTAATACCTTAGGTGATTCTTTGCGGCATGTGTCGCAGCACCCATTGGATCCAAATCTTTTAGAAAGTGAAACAAGACGGTAAGTGTAGGGAGTATTTCAATAATGTTTTTTTATAAATTAAAATTAACCCAACGAGTTTTTTTTTCAGATTAGATAATGTTGTATCAATGAGTCTGCCGCCTTCTACTTGTCGAGACTACGAACGGGATTGAAATTGAAAAATGAAAACGACTGCCTCTTAAACAAAATCCTATGCATTTATTTTAGAAATACTTCTCGTAAACTCATTACTTGGACTAGGCAAATACACAGTACGCGTACATATATATCATATACATATTGTGCCACAAAGGGCGGGACTTCATCTATCAGGATTTGAAGTGAAAAATTGGGAAAAACGGATACGTCAATTTTACATATATTTTATTTAAAACATATGCCATACAATCCGTTTCTAAAAATTTGATTCGCTAGTGAATATCTTTTCTCAATAATAAAGAACACTAGTCCAGTGTATTATTAACAAGTGGTTCGCCTCCATTCACCCGCCGAAGGTTAGTTTAGAAACTTAGAATCGTTAAAATTTTCAATATTTTGATTTTTAATTTTCCATAAGGAAGAAAATATTTTATAATGCTTTTCAAATAGTAGCCTGCGAGCAAATCCATTAAAAAAAAATATTATTGAGTAGAACGATATTAAACGACACTTACGGCCGTTGTATTTCATTGTTTTCTTTCTTCTTTTAACGATTTTTATAATAAGTTATATTATGAGAATTGTTTATATGACGCCTCACTGCCATTTGCTTTTTTAAGGTTGTTTCTAACGTTTTAATTGATGGGCGTCCATCATCTGTTCACAGAAAATAGAGACCGGAGCCAACATATATTTTATATCGATATATAATTATCATTATTATAGTTTTTTACACTAATGGAATCAATTCTTAGACCAAAAAGAAAACATTTAGCACTAGTAATTTAGGCTGTATGCTCTATTTGAGAGAAGGAAATTAATAGTAAGCTTAGTATGCATAGTAATCATATGTCGATTTTGAAGTTTGTATTGATATTGCGATTTGAGGATGTTCACCTGATTAGTTGTGCTAAATGCAATCCTTCTAATGAAGGAAAAGTTAAGGCAGTCACAAAAAATGTGCTTTATTGTGAAGATGGTGGGTATCAAAAAAATCATAAGAAAAAAATATTTGTTTTGAAAAAAAAATTATAAATTTATTCTTTCTATTGTTTTAACAAACGTTCTAAACATTGAACTACAGATTTCATATTTGCTTTCTGGTTAGATAACTTAGCCACTTCGCCAACAATAGCAAATAATGCTTTAGTTTTACCGCTTTGATATTGTTTCACTGCTTTTGATTGCGTTTCCATAGCTTGAAGGCAATAATTTTCTATTCTTTCGACATTGGAAATTTGTTCCAAGTCATAGATGATGATTAACTGCAATAAAGAACGTATTGCAAATTTCTATTATGTTTTCTAAAACAATATCTTACTTCGTTCACATTTGTGTTGGGATGTTCGTGAGCTAATTCTATTAAACGTCTGGCAGAGTGTAGATTAATTTTTTCATTATATAAAGCCGTTAGTATATCTTTAATGTGATTATATGTTAAATCGCTAAAAGTTGAAATCGTTTTATATATCTATATTAACCAAAATGATAATTACTTACCATTCTTCAATATTTATATTGATTTTATTGCAAAACGTCATCAAATCATTAATAAGAAAATTTGTTATCATTTTTTTCGGTATGTCTGGAAAATTCTTAACAATATTTTGAAAATGTTCCAATAGCACCGGTTCATTCTAAAATGTAATATCAAGATTTTATCAGATGTAGCAACTAATAATTCGATATCCCAATAAGATTGTATTATATATATATGCATCGTTCGTATTGACATATTTTTTGCTATAACGATTTCGATATTCAAAATCTCAAAAATATTCTAATGTTCTGCTAACTGTAAAAATATTTTAAAGCTTAATAATCTTAAAGTTAGGGTTGAATAAAACTTTTGCGGCAAATTGTTAAACATTGTTATATTTTGAGGAATTGGTCTGTTAAGCATACACATAGATGGTAATCTTCTTCGGGACTCCTGAAGAAGTCGAATAATTTCGGAAAAGAAATAAAACTTAACATTTGGGGATTAATAAGATAATGCGAACCTCAGTTAATACCAATTCGATAAGAAATAAAAAATCTGAACTGAGTGTTAGAGGTAGAAATTTGAAGAAATAGAATCGATCACTTGGAAATACGCAAATGAAAATATGCATAGACTTTGCTTTCACGTTGCTCTTAAAATTATCCAGATCTTTTAGACGCCACGTTTCGATTCATAAATAGAGACTATATTTTTGGATACGTTGGACCCTATTTTGTCCATCTGTCCGTTACTTCTTAAAAGAATTTTTATAAAGCCACAATTTCAATGTAACAACTAGAAAAGTTATATTCGGCGGGGACCGAATCTCGCACACCCACCGCTATGCTTTTCGCATTCTACTGTCCAAGTCATTTCATTTGATACCCATAAATTTGGTATTATTAAGAAAAAAGTAATCGCTGTGTCTACCGTATTCATTTTGGAATCAAGCCGTTTTTATACAGATAATTCACCTGCATTTGAGGAATGTACAAAATAGTCTTAAACATTCTGTCTTGCTTGCGTTATGATAAATAAGCATAAAAAATAAATTCAAAAAAGTGAACAAAATAAAATTTAGTCAATTGCAACTTCGTGTGAGAATGGTCGAAATTTTCCATTTTTGCACGTAAAAAGTAGACTTTTTCGCAAAGTAAATGTGGGAAATTTCAGCCTTCTCACTTTTGTAATTTCTGAGTAACGAGCAAGAACCCACAAACCAAGTGGCTTTGTTAAGCAAAGTGGAGTTTGCATTCAGTTTATACTCCACTGCGGGCTCCTGCTCTGACTAAATTGGCCCATTTTCAATATCAACCTGCGTGCAAAGACTTCCCATGTTTCTACGATGTCGTTCCAATGTTTCGCGATGTCGTTGTTTCGTCGATATCGTTATAAGAGAGTGCCAACAACAAATACCACACAGACGGCTCAGAATTTCAGAATGATCAAAAATATATATAGTTTATAGTGTCTCTGAAGCTCTCTTTTGGGTCTTACATAAATTATGGACACCACAGTGGTGGGCATAAAAATGAAGGATCAATTTTAAAGTAAACAAAATGTACAATAAATACAAGGACCGCAAAAATGAATAAAACGCAAATTAATGATATTTTTAAAATATTCCTTTCGATAACTCATAAACAGTTGGGGATATTAATCGAAAAGCTTAATAGAATCTTGTAAGGATGCTTTATATACGGCTAGTGTCCAATCGGGCAATTATATAAGGTCCGTTGCAAATAAAATACTTTAAAATATTTATAAAATAAGGGTGTGGAGCAAACTTTGAAAGGTCACTGTGGGCAAACAATCGGGCTTGCATGGTAGCTTATATTATGCTAACACACATCGTTGGAAAGGCTATTAATAGAGGATTCACGCTATGTTAGTTTCAATTTTTCACAGGGCATGGTTTGCTCACAGTAGTTAAGCAATCTTCCGCTTTATCGACCTCATTTATGACATAATGTAAAAATGTCCTTTCAAATGTTAATTAATTTACATAAAGCGATGTTTTGTTTATATCTAGTAAAAAATTCTCGAAGTGATCTACTTTATCTATATTTTCACTTAAATTCTCCGAGACCTCCTTTAACAAAACTCTGTTAACGGCTTAACAGGGCTCTGTAAAAAAATTCGGTTTGGGCCTTTGCTAGTTATATTTAAATATAACCTCACAATCTTTTTTATACCGGCTAGGCTTAACGCCTCAGGCTATAAATATTTTGTTTCTTACATACATAAACTCTTCATTATTAATTTCTATACCCACTCTTTATGTAATTGCAGTTTCCTGTCAAGTTTCAAATTCTTACCACTAGTATTATACCCGTTTCCGTATTAAGTTTATAAGTCTCTATTAGATCTTTCCGTGTTTGTTCTGGTAATTCGGGCAAGTCTCTAGCTATGAGTGGTACGCATATACTGCAGGTGTGATTTTTCCCGTCCAATTGTATATCCTTCATATTCAAACGTAAAGGTGGCAAATTTGGTTCGGGCATAAATCTATAGTCTTGTAATACTTCCTTGTCGCGCATAGGTAAAGTGCAACGTTTCTCAGCATCCCAAGAACGAGTCTCATTGTGTACATCCCCGCCTACAGCTACAATTTCAAGTTGACGTTGTATTTCATAAGAAACCGCTTGAGATAGACTACGTACTGAACCGATATTTTTGACTTCGGTACGTACTCCAAAGGGTTGATCTGGTTCATGTACAGATATATTAGCATCTACTCGGAGGGCACCTTCTTCCATTTTGCAGGAACAAGTATTTAAACGACGCATTACTAATATTAATTCCTTGACAAGAGAAGCTGCTTCTTCACCTGTTTCCAAATCCGGAGCAAAAACTAATTCCATTAGCGGTAAGCCAGCACGATTTAAATCGATTAAACTTCTAAAAATGATTTAACTCTAGCAAATTACTACTGACAGTTCCTTGTTTACATAAAAAAAAAAAATTAAACCTTTTCAATCCTTCATCATGTAAGGATTTTCCACTGTCTTGCTCCAATTGCAATTGCAATAAACGCACGGTTTTGTAATAGATCTTTTTTCCAGGCACTATAACTGGAAACGTAATTTGACCATTATTAGCTAAAGCAGACCGTTGTTGTGTAATTTGGTAGCCATTCTATATGAAATTGGAATTATTGTAAATTTCGTATATACATTTTATGCCCTTGTACCGGCAAATCAGCATAAAAGTAATGTTTTCTATCAAACATAGACACTTCATTTACTTGACAATTCAAAGCTAAAGCAGTTTTAATACCCGATTCGACACATTTGCGATTTAAAACCTGAAATCAAAAGGAGGTACAGCGAAATTTGCAAATTGACGAAGTCGAGGTATACTCACTGGTAATGTTCCAGGTATAGAAGCATCAAAATAAGATACTGCTGTATTAACAGGTAAACCGTATTTTGTAGGACTCTCAGAAAATAACTTCGATTGACTCGATATTTGTGCATGCACTTCTAATCCTACCACACTTTTCCATTTGCTTCAAATAATACAAATAAGAAACACGCACACATATTATATGTATATACATATTTTTAAACATAAAATTCACCGTTTCGGAAGTTTATTCGTTTGTACTTGTGTGAAAGTTTTTATGTTTGGACGAGCTAAAATAAATATTTTCCTGAACATTTTCAATTGTTAAAGTGGAACCACAAATAACAAAAAATGTAAACATAAAACAGCTGAGATTTTTTGCTCTGGCAGTGATGATAAAGATTCATAAAGCAACACGTGTTCATCGTATCGCATCGTATTCCTTCAGCAAAATGAGCTTCGCTCTTAACTGACCCGTTTGCATAACTCATCTATGAAAGAAGATATAAATCATTCGGTCTCCTCTAATCGGAGTATGTGTAAATATTGTGAAAACAAAACAGACCAAGCGCTGAACGCTTCCTTTGAGGAAGCGCTTTCAGCTTTATCCGAAGGTGAAGTTCCGGTAGGTTGCGTTTTTGTTTATAAAAACGCCATAATTGCTAAGGCTCGTAATCAAATAAATGCTACAAAAAATGCTACATGAAATGCCGAATTTGTTTGTATTGACCAAACATTATGCAATTAAAGATAATAAAACAAATTTAAAAAAATGCACATTATAAAAAAATTATTATAAATGCATCCTTTCTTAATTTTGCTTTTCTTTTCAAATTTTGCACATTTCCATAGTATTCCCATTGAAGGTAAAATTATCCAAAAATAATTAATTATTCTTAAAGTCTGGCAATCTTTACTTTAAAGAAAGAAAATTAAATATAATCCAGTAGCAGCAACTTGCATGAATTATGATCAAAATGCAATGCAGAAGCGGCAACCTGCATGAATTATGATCCGGAAGCGGCAACTTGCGTGAGTATGATCAAATACGATCCGCCGCTTCTGGATTGATTCCATGCATGAGGCAAATGCGCGTAAAAAAATTAATATATAAGTATTAAGTAAGCTGCCTAACAAATTTTATGTTATCTAATGTATTTCTTAAGTTGCCACTCTTTTCAAATTTATAAAAAACGGAAGAGGTAGTAACTACTCGTAATGTAACATACATTTCGTATGCTGAAGAAATAAAAATAAGTTAACACTTCATTCTCTTCTCAGTTAAATTCAGCAAAGTGTTTTCAATCAGCGTATAGAAGCTAGAATCGATCTTATATTTTACATATTATTTGAACTCAAAAAACTATACCGACTTATGTGGGAAAAATAAAACATCGCACATAATGTACCCTACTTATAAGTGACGTAACGTAATATAAATGTAACTAACGCGAATTGTCTGCAACGGCGAATATGGCGTTCTCACTTGTTTGTCATTATTTACGTATGTGGAGATAATTGGTTATTAATTTTTCGAGAAAACGAAATAATAATGAAATAATGAAATGAACGATTTTGTCTGCTGTTTCAAGAGTGGAACTTAAAATTGCGAAAAAAGAATATTGCACATACACGCGCGTCTGTGGAGAAGGCTACATATACGTAGGAGCCAGTCCATCTGAATGTGCTGATGACGGATGGAACAATGAAACAAGAGGAGGTAAGCGCAGTTAGAAAAAAATATGAACAGAAATGCAAATAAATAAAAGCGAAGCAAGTTGATTGATCAATTGTCAGAAATGAAGAGTGGGTGACAATCAAACAGCTGGCTGGTAACGATATATGAAGGCAAAGTTACAGGCAGAATACAATTCAAAAATATATTAAGTAATTGATAAAGAAATTGTAAAGTGTTTAATACAGGTTAGAAGCAGTTTAGCAGCAGAAGACAAAGGAGCAGCCGAAGACGTAGCGGCGCTAGCCAATTCCAAAAAGAATTTGATCACGTACCTTCCAACAATTTACTATCTATTAAGTTGTTGGTGTCATATACCGATCCAACCTATCTAAACATAACCATTGCCAACGACTATCTCTACTAGACACTACAGTTAATTTCTTCAAAACATTGCTGCTGCAAAAACTATGGATTTGGAGAAAATTTTTTGTGCTTTGGAGTCGAATCAAAACTACGAATATGAAGAAGCGAAAAGAAAATTGATAGAAGTTTTCACACAAAGTAAGTTACATCGGGAAGATTAATTTTTTTTTAATTTTTGAATTTAATATCGCTCTTTCAGGTAGAGAGCAGTGGCTTGTCCACTATATGATGGAGTATTACTTGAAGACTGGCTCCGCGCGAATAATTGAGGTTCTGGTCAAAGTTCAGACACCACATGACGGCTATATATTTGATCGTTTAACAGAGTGGTTGAAAGCAGCTTCTCATCGGATAAAAGCGTTAAATTTGTTTTGTTTTGTGGTGCGTAAACATCCAACTTGGTTATTTAAGGTGGAAAAACATCGCTTAATTAAAGATATGCTACATTGGCTGAAACAATTGGAGGTAATTTGGTCTTTACCTTTAAATCGAATATTTCGGATATTTGTTGTTTCTTATAGATTGAGAAAGAAATTGTTCCTTTAATGAGTGCATTGTTGGCCATAATTACTCTGTTACCCATTATACCGAATTTGGTACCGAATTTTCTAAATGATCTGTTTGGAGTTTTCGCTCATTTAGCTTCGTGGAATAGCCAGAATACGAATCGTTTATCGGAAGATAAGCTGGTGCATCTTCAGTTGGGCTTGCAAATGCTATTTCATCGTCTGTATGGAATGTTTCCGTGTAATTTCATGTCATACTTGACTGAATTTACTAAACGAGAAAAAGGAGCTATTTTCCAGCATACAATTAAACCTTTGTTAGAAACGGTTCGTTTACATCCGATGCTGATTACTGCTACGCCAGAAAGTGAGGTCAATTCAGAGCGTTGGAAAGAAATACAGCCACATGATGTAGTCGTAGAATGCATGCGTCTTTCGCTGCCTTTTAAATATCATGACATTTCCACTACAAAACCCGAAACTAGCTCTTGCTGTGCCATCACTAACAAGGCTGCGATATTAAATTCAGCCAATTCTTATCATCAGACCCTTACGCACCATCAATTTAGAGAATCACAGCAGCAACGATTACCTGCTGGTGGCAGTAGTGCCGCTTTATGGAGTCCTTACCATGAAATTCTTAATTCTAGCCACACGCCGTTAACTCCTACTCCAACACCATACATTATGCCATTACCATCGTCTGCTTCAACAGCGGCGAATCAAACAAATTTGAGCGTAAGCGGCTGTTCGCCACCAGAAGCAGCAGTTGAAGCCACTCCAGAGACCACACCGCTAAAGGATAACAGAGATATTAAACGCAGTAGTATTGGAAACGCTTCGGGTACAACCAATCCTTTAGCCGTAAGAGCTATCTTCGTTACCAGTCAGCCTTCTTCACCGCTCCGTACCAAAGATTCTTCGCATCAACAGCAATTTTTTCAGCAACGGTTCAATTTTCCTGATGTAGTTCAATCTAATATAACAACGTATGTAGAGCAGGAGTTAAATACTCGTATAATTACTCGAGTAACCAGCAATGATAGGCGCATGCAACAAATTATGCAAGATCGGAATCAATCCCAGAGTCCTTTTCAAACCATTGAAGCTCAAGCTGCAAAGATGGGATTTGGAACGCCGCCGGAAGTGTGTCAAACACCCGAAGTAGACGTTGTTTCTTCAAATCGGTTCTATCAGCCATTTTTTACGCCTTTATCGGATTTAACATCTACTTCTACTCCAACCCCTACGCCAACTCCCAACACAACACCTTCACTATTATTCCCAGAGGTAAAGGTTCCCATCTGTGATGATTGCAATGAAACTGATCAATCGCTATGCACTAAGGGTGGACTTCAAATGCCAACTAGCCGCTCAATGCAGTTGTTGGCTAAAGGTATTAAAAGACGTAATCGCATGACCAGTTACTGTTATAATGAGAAGAGTAATGAAAAAGTCGGTACAAACGGAACTAATGACTGCTCTGGTTTCACTTATAAAGTACGGAGAACAAAATCTTGTTCGTCACTGTATTTGCACCCATCTAACTCTTGGTGCTCAGATGATGATTCCGATCTAGATGAAGATCAAACCATTGGCCGTAGGCCATTACAAAAAAGCCATAAAATGATGGCTATAGCTAGTGCTTTTAAAACGGTCGCTACAAATTTAAAGAAAGAAATATCGCTTGCAAAAAAACCACTCATGGATAAATACACGCAAACGTTGGAGGCAGTGCCCGTTGCAAATCATGAAAATTCTCTGTTACAAATGCTAATTGAAAGCAAAGATTATCGCAGTGCCTTTGAGGCTTCACGTCAAACTCCTAACGAAATACTTGAGCAATTCATTGCTCGGGGGCTTAGGAATAATTCTGGTGATCGTTCCGATCAAGAGCAATTCCAGCTGCTGTGTTTGCAGTTGCAATACGAACGTTATCGCCGCGAAATTCATGCGGAACGTAATCGCCGTTTATTAGGTCGCAGTCGCGACAAACGTAGTTTGGAAATGGAACGAGATCGTTTGCGAGAACAACTTAAAGATTTCGAAGCAAAAAATCTAGAGCTTAGTCTTCAATTAGACAAAACCAAAAAAATTACCAATGAGCGGGAGCGCGAATATCAAGATGAGTTGGAAGCCCTGAAAGTCAATTATCAGAATGAGTTGGAAAAAAATCGTTGCCTTCGGCAAGCAAATGATAATTTGCAAGCGCGGCTCAGCGAAGAATTAACTCAGCGTAAAGATGTTAACTATGAACTAGAAGCATTGAGAGGTCAAGTATTTAGCCTCACCACTGAGCTGCAACATGCACAACAGCAAGCCGAGATGGGGCTCAGATGTAAGCAAGACTTGGCTCGCTTGGAGGCTGAAATGATCATTATGGGCGAAGTTCAAATTAAATGCAGAGATCGTTTGGCGGAAATGGACAATCTTAGAGTCCGAGATAAAGAATTGCAGTCACTGCAGGAAGCTTATAATGTAGAATTTAAAGGTTAGTATAAAAAACTTCGATAAACGCGAACTTATAATGGACGCTTGTTGTAATCATTTAGAATTAAAGCACACCTTAGATGATAAAAGTTCACAGTTGGATAGTGCTCGTCATAGACTACAGGAGCTACAAACTCAGCTAGTGAACAATGAAAAAGTGATAACTGAGCAAAAGCGCTTATTAAAAGCCGTTAAAGATGAATACGAGGAGAAATTCAAAGTAAGTGAAAATATGCTCTTAGTTTCTATGATTTTTTAGATGCAAATTTTATTTTAGGCATTGAATAAAAAATATGAAATTCAAAAAATTATTGTTATGCAAATTGAGGAAAAATTTGTAATGTCCTTAAATAAACCCACAATGTTCGCGAATGTTAATGCTAGCTGCTCACCAGACACAGACAAAACTGGTAAAATTAATTTATTTGCTTGAACAACGAGTGAACATGAATGAAATTACTTTGTGAACATGAAATGAAATTACTTTCAGATGTAGCCTCGTCCGTAGAACGTAACTCCCCTCTTTCAACTTCGCTGGCATCGAGTGAAAGCCTCTCAACCAGTTTGAGATCTTCAGAGTTGAGGAACCTGCAGCAACTGGTAGAGACTCCCATATCCGAAATGACTGCCACATCGACCTCAACTACTACTACGAATTGCAGTACAAGTATTAGTGTTTTAGGCGTGAGCACCGGTGTAAATATCACTGATGGTGAAAGGGTTCCCGCATTAGATTTGGCTTCATCTGCCAATACCGTGTCCAACATTATGAACACTTTACGGGATTCCAGTCAACTAAATTCACCTGAAATATCCGCCATCTCCTCATCCTGCGTAGATCGTACTACTAGTACTTCGTTAGCAGCCAATGTTACTTCTTTAACGGCCACTACTTCTACTCTGACGCACATACATCCACATTTGCACTTGCAGAAACAACAAACCGAAACAACTCAGCAGCGACGTTAAAAAGAAGCAAATATATTTGCTTTCCAAATCGAATACGATGTATGGGAACGCAAAAGCGATGTTGGTTAACGCGAGAGACAAAGCAAAAAAAAAATATAACAAATTTTTTTTCAAGTTCTTATGCTTCTCATAAAGAATATAATAAGAGAAGTGCCCATCGGAGACCTCGTGAAGTAAATAAATAATTTGTAAGAGAAATGTCAATGTCCGTCTAAGAGTCTGCACATCTTTGAATATAACTCTTATTCATTAAATTTCATTAAACTTAATTTTAAAGGAGTTCTCCTCCTCTGCAATTAAAAACTTTATTTTGATTAAAAAAAGAAAAACGTTTTTTCGATGGGTCGAGTAAAACGAATGAAAACGCAAGAGCAATGCTGCTAAGGGGATTCAAAATGACAGAAAAAAAAAGTAAAAACAGCAATGCTGCCAAAAAAGAAATAATAAGAAAAGGAACTAGGAGAATAATGTCTTAACAAATGTTTTCTTTTGTAATAAATAACAAAAATTAATATTATTATTAATATATAATTAATAATAATCACCAATACATAACTACACCACCAAGTAGATGTTAAAACATTGTTTTAATATTTTTCTCTTCTTTTTTTACGAAAAAAATAATATAATTATTAAAACAACAATCAAATCAATACCAAATTTAATAAAAGAAACCATGTAAGCTGTAAAATAGAATCTTTTATATAATTAAAAACTGCTACAATACTGTATTACGCCATATATATTAACCTCAATTTTTGGTCTTAATCTTGCAGTGTGTTAAACGGAAATAATTCAAAATAATGAAACTTTCGCGTAATTTTTGTTATTTCACGTTGTTTTGAAGACATCTTAACTAACACATCCGCTGCAGTGAAGCAATAGAAGATTTGTTTAATTTCCTTAAAAGTTGAGAAATTATTTCTTTGTTAAAATTTCTTTCCAAAAATTTATTTGGATTATTGCAATTTTTAATATTTTCAAATAAACCAAAATTAATAAACCAGAATTAAAATTTACGTTTAAAAAGTTGTTTCAACTAACGCTAACATTAAGAAAGAGTAGTGCTATTGGATTGGTACTTGTTAAAGTACTTTGTTAATGCTCACTACAAATATGATGTGCATATGAGAGAAGTTGAAAAACTTGTAGAATTCATGAAAAACCCTAAAGAGCCACTACCTCCACCACCACCTGAAACGCCAAGGGAAGAGGAAGAAGATACTAAAGTATTGTTTCTAAATGATCAAACTTTCAATTCTACAAAACAACCGCAAGAAACATGCCCTTGTCTTGTTTTGTGCGCATTCTTACAAAAGGAAAACAAAAGCTCAGAAAAATTCTCCCCGCAACATTTTTATTTTGTTTATGTTTCTATGGCACGTTTCATCTTGCTGTATGAAATTTTCTACTAAAAACATCGGTAGCATATCAGATCCAACTGGTTAAATAAATTTTCTTTATTGAATAGAAAAAGCAAACAAAACGAAATTTTGACAATTTAGCAATATCAATTTATTTGACTTGGACATTTTTGAAAGTTTTGTGCCTAAGAAAGGACTACATTTGCGTTGCCAGTCTGATGTGGTAAATGGTCACGTACAAATGATAGGACGCGATTGCAATTGTAACATAGGAAAATTTAGCAGGAAATTGGTATTTTTATTTTAATGTGATTATAATTTTATACACATACTGCGTAAGAGAATAATCTGATATAACCTAATAAATAGAAAAGTAAATTAACATTTTTAGAGAAGTATAATGATTTTTGCTTTCCCTTATAGGGTGCTCGAACACTTAAAAATAATTGCATGCGAAAAGTTTTAAAAACGCCATGGATTGCACTAATTACAATTATATGATTAAAGAATAACAAAGTGAATATAAATAATATGAAAATTGTAATTGTTCGCACTGGTTTGATCATTCTGCAAGTAACAACAATGCCTACTTGGCGTTTTCATTATCAGAAAATGCGGGCGGAGTTGTCATGCCATCATTTTGTAAGTGATGTTGGTTAACCAAACGTTGACGTTCCAAATACATGGAAACTTTAATATTGCGTACTTGATGATTGTTAACCAATTTCAAAAGAGCGATGACAGTGATTCCGACACTTACAGCGAAAGCTCCCCAAGCACCAAACTACAATTAATATTATTTTTGCATTTAATAACAATTTGATTTCTTTAAAAATTAATCAAGTGAACGTTACTTACTTGTGCAGTACCCATTTCTATATAAAAACCGGAAGTGTCAATGTGATCTGTATCGCCGTGTATAATATTTTGACCAGCTGTCATTTCGCACGTAGGAAAGCGTTCGGTCATACCATCACACCAGACAATAAAACCTAACGTAATCATTATAGAAGATATAATGGATATAGCCAAACTCCAAATGCCCAATACTACGTCAATGAAAAGAGCCAAAAAGGATTCTTCATCTTTTAAGCGTGCATATCGATAAATTTGACCACAGGATACGATAAATATGAATACACCGGTGAACAATGGAAAAATGCAAAAACCCGACGAAGACCAACGGGCATCGAACATGCCGTCTGCTTCACGCCATTTACCCGTAGTAAATAATAAACAATGGCCGCTATCCGATTAGAGGAAACTCCTTTATATTAGTCACCTTGTTTTGAGATTTTACATTCATTGTTTTAATCTTACCAAAAAGAATGCTGATTAACACTTAATGGCACGATTACACATAACGATAAAATAATCAAAAGAACATGACCTGTTATTTGACTTAACAAAAGGACATTTGCTAAAGTCATAGTATCTTTTTTTTTTTATTTACTTAAATAACACAAAAATAGTTTGAGATAATCTAAATACTTTGATACGCGATTTTGCAAAATTACAGACTTCAACATATATATCATAAATTGACAAACAAACAAAAACATTTAACGAAACGTCAATTAATAAGGGAAGACGAAAGTAACAGAAATGTATTTTCCATGTTTAACCCATTCTGTGCTACACATGAGCTTATATATTTTTAATTTTTGTATTTGATCAATCATTAGGAATACGTTACATTGAGGTTTGGTGATTAGGTGGGTAGAGGAAGCATTACGGATGGAGAAAGGAATAGAGATCAACGTGAGTGTAGATATGTCGCACTTGATCCAATTTACTGTTAAAGGCGTCTGAAATCTGTGAGAATTGTTATAGATTTAACATATTTAGCATAAACATTAAACTTAACAGTCAAACTATCCCCTATTCATATTTTCCTCTATATAATAAAGAAGGAAAGATCGTACACGAAGTAGTTGGGATGGGTTATACATTGCAATTTGGTTTTAGTTTGAAATTTTTGTATATCGGCAACCGATTCTACTTTACTAACGATATTCGATAAGATGATTCCAAGTTCTACCAAGCCTATCTTTACTTAACATTTTCGATAATTTATCAACCCTTAGCAAGTAGTAGGTATGATCACAGCTGATTTAGCGTATCGTACTAACAGCACAAAACGACAAACAACTGATTTGCTGGGTTTTTATTCTAAAAATTGATCGAAAAAAATGGAAGTTGAAGTTCCTGTGTTTTGAATTAATTTTAAATACTTTTTTTTAATCTGTATTAAGGTTCAAATAAAGAACTTCGTGTTCACATTAAAACTTTATTAGACAATACAGCGAATGTTCTGTTGTTGATTTGTTGAATTGAAGAAGAAAAAATTGCAGTTCCAACCGCAAATCAAAAATGCTGTCTCAATATATGGAGGAATTTGAGCAGGTATATAGGAAGAATAAAATTAGCATAAATGACATTTAAAACTCTCTCCGTTAAATAGGAACCCTTCGAGGTCAGTGAATTTGTAGAGCGTTTAACTTGGCGTACAAACAATGAATGCAACAACAGTGATAAAATCTCAAAAACAGAAGCCGTAATAGCGGCCGGAGTTGAAGATTTTAATCCGACAGCATTACACGAGACTTTTACGCAAACCATTAAGGATTTAAAAATATTGCAAGAAAAACAACAAGCAAAATGTGAACGTTTGGAAGAATCTTTGCGACAAGAGCAAGAAGCTCACGGCAAAAAGATTTTTAAATTACAAGAACGTCATCAGTTGGCTTCTAATGTATTCTGGCAATTGGACGAGAAAATTAGTTCGGTGGCCGGTAAAATCACACACTTGGGTGAGCAATTGGAAAATGTCAATACTCCACGTAGCCGTACGGTTGAAGCCCAAAAATTGCTTAATTACATGTCTGAATTTCTACTCGCTGGGCCGATAGTTAATGATATTTTCACTGATCCCGCTAAGCTTTACGAAGCGGCCGATATTATACAAAAATTATATGCCATAGCTCAAGATTTACCCACGGAGAAATTTGCCGATCCGATATGCAAAATTGAAAAAAAATATGACGAGGTGGAAAGACGTTTGATTGAAGAATTCGCAACAGCCCAGAAAAGTGAAGATATTGAGAAAATGAAAAAATTAGCACAAATATTATCACAATTCAAAGGTTACAGTCAATGCATTAATGCCTATATAGAGCAAAGTCAAATGACTCCTTACGGCGGCAAAGATATATTTATTGGTATTGTTCCTATGTGCAAACATCACTATGAAATCATAAAAAAAGTATTTGCCAGCCCACAACAAGTTATGTCGAAATTTATTTTGAATTTTTATCAACTTAAATTGCATCAGTACGCTATGACTAAACTAGAAGATAAACGGGATGAGGAAAAATATTTAAAAACCCTATATGAATTGTACTCAAGGTAGCCGTGAAAAGAATTAAATAATATTTCTATTCGTAATTTGAATGCTTTCTTTCAGAACGCTCAAGCTTTCTTGTGATCTCCAAATTTATATGTCTACGATGGATGATGATCTTTTGAATAAGTTGACACAACAGATTTTTCAGAAGCACATTATCGGTTACGTAGAAATCGAATCAAGATTTCTAACAGCGAAGTGTTACAACGAATTGGAAAAATTCTATTTGAGTAAAAAACATCAAAAGAAACAAACTGAGCGTTTTCAAGAATTGAAACGTGACATGCAAGTTCTTATAGGCACAAGAGCTAATATAAATATAGCACAGATTGAAGATTATGGTGGAGAAACTTTCCTTTCGGAAGAATTGGCCATTAAAATGTTACAAGAAGCAAATGCCTCTTTGAAAAGATGCCGTTTACTGTGTAACGAATCCGACTTACCTGCGAACGTGATAAAACTTAACGATATACTCTTTAGATTTTTAATGCATGAGCATGTTAATTACGCCCTAGAAGTAGGTCTGCATGCAGTCCCAATAGTTGAAAGTACCAGAACTTTGCCGCAGTTATATTTTCTTGATGTAGTGCAAAAAACAAATATTATTGTGCATTTGTTGGACAATCAATGCAATACGTCTGTCGTGCCTTATGTTTGGTAAAAAAATGATATGGAAATATAACCGATTTGAACAAAGATATAAAATTTAAATTTTATGAATTTGCAGTAATACCCCAAAGTATTCAGACTATCTTTTCAAGAAACGCATACTCATGGAACAAATGGAAAGTAAATTGGATCAAGGTTTGGATCGTACCATTAATGCGGTCATAGGATGGGTAAAACTTTATTTGCAAAATGAACAAAAGAAAACCGATTACAAGCCGGATACCGATGTCGACACAATATCGTCAGCGGTAAGGTTTTTGTCAATGCTATTACAAAAATTCGGCAGTAATTCCCATAAACTTACTCTCTAGGCTTGCTTGCATGTGGTTCAAAATTTGCAGCCAATAATACAGCAAATCAAAATCTGTGTAGATGGTGAAAATCAAAAAAACATATTACACGAATTTGGCATACGCTTACATCGCGTTATTTACGATCACTTGCAAACTATGCAATTTAATACGGCCGGTGCAATGTGCGCGATTTGCGATGTTAACGAATATCGCAAATGCATTCGCGAACTCGAGAATCCAATAGTTATTCAATTATTCGATATTTTACATGCGCTTTGCAATCTTTTATTAGTGAAGCCGCAAAATTTACTTGAAGTGTGCACAGGGGATACTTTGGTGTGTATGCCTATGTATCTCGATATTATATATAAATTTAATATTTCTTTTTCAGAATTACTTGGATAAATCAGTTGTTCGCCAGTTTATACAATTACGTGCTGATTTTCGTCTCATCAAGAATACTAACTATATCAAAGGTATTTTAGAGTGAAGGATCAGTACTTATTGTATCAGCACTTACAACCGAACTGGAAATGGTTAATGTAATATGTATTTAAAAAATATCTATTTATAAGTATGAGTGCAAATACAATTATTACATAATTATTTACTTTATTGTGAGTGACAGTTTAATTTACACAGTTTCGTAAAACTGAAATCATGAATTTTATTTTACACAGGAAACTGAGGAAATGCCTAAATACATCGTCCATGTATACATACAAAATGTATGATAAAATGTGTATAATATTGCGCATTTACCTATCTGTCTCAAAATATTATCAAAACTATTATTATTCAAAACAATAGACAGTGATAATTGAACCTAGGCGTAGAGATTCTCAGCTATTATTGACGAATTAAACGGAATTTGAATAGGAGCGCAATTTGCCAACAGACAGAAATCAAAAAACTGCCGTTTTCCTGTCTAATTTTTTATAAGAATATTTATGGAAGCGATTTAAAGTGAAAATATTATCTTATAACGATCTATTTATTATTATTTTAACTTATATATAGATTTTTCTTATTTTATTAACAACAGATGTGGATACGTGTTTAAATTCCTTTGCTACTTTCTAAGAAAGTAAATTTCTTATCAGTGCGTTCTTTAAGGGGCAGAAACGAAACGGGCACAACGGTGCCGTAGCTAATTATAGCGGGGCTCTATTTTGTGACCGATTTTTTTCACCGGACGATTGGTTGTCGACGATTGCTTCGCTTTTCCCCGACCACCGTACGTTGTCAATTGTTAAACTTACCTTAAAACTGTAATAATGTTTACAATAATATATGGATAACTCCAACAATATGTGAAGTGGGATGGAATGGAGTGTTTAAATACACTGGGATCAAAACATTGATGACATTGATGTTATATGAGCCGGTACGGAATTTTTCATTAATTTTTTCCGGTTACATGGGATAATTTGCACGGTAACGATTATGATCAGAACAGACTATTTTTGGGTTCTTATTAAGGAAGTTCACCTGATACCCCATCTGAGAGGTGTAATGACCAACCAAAATTGTGAATTTCAAGCGAATACAATAGCTACGCAAACATTGGGTTTAGGCAGCATACAATGAACAAAAATGACTTTACAGAAATTTTAGAATTCCCACAAATAATGAAGTAGTGAAGTAATTATTTGCAAAAAATTTATATAAAAATATTGTTTTAATTAAAAAATGGTGAATATTGTGCTTGCTTTTCTAAAAATGAAATCAAATCTGATTTGAGAAACTGAGTGAGATTTTGCGAGGAAATTTCTCATTTAATAGACTTCGCGAGGAAATTTCTCATTTAACAGACATCGCGAGGAAATTTCTCATTTAACAGACTTCGCGAGGAAATTTCTCATTTAACAGACTTCGCGAGGAAATTTCTCATTCAAGGCAATTTATGAAAGCAACTCTGCTCTCTAAATTTTCCACACATGGTTCTTTTTTTATAAAACTTGTAAAGGAAAAAAGCAGCTAACAGATTTTAGCGAAAAATCAAAGACATTTTACGTCATATCAAAATTTGCTATTGTGTTAAATAAATTTAAGATTTATAAAGAAATTGTGGGAAAGTGTATAAGGGACGAACTGAAAGAAATATAAAGAAATTCTAAGAAATTAACATTTATTTACATGCATCTATATTTTATTTATTGACAAGCAGACCCTGATCTGAGATTCACATAGTTTCCCTGCAAATCTCGTTGGTGTCTCTAGTTGTTAGGAATTTCTTAAAAAAATTACTCGGAAACAACATTCAAAACCTCGCAAATTTGGTTATATCAAAGCATTTATCTGTAAAGATGTGAGAGATTCAAAGATTTTTAATACAACATTAGCATTAATATACAACCATTTTGAAACTATTTTACCGACAAATGAAATATTTTTTACGAATATTTGTGTTTTCATTGGAATTACTTTTCTTTTTTATATTAACATAATAATCCACAGTTTGCTAAAGTTATCTACACGTTTGCAAAGGCACAAGGATTTATTTAAGAGACGGAAGCCAACCAAACTAGACGTCAGAAATGACGTTGTCATAAGAGGCGTGCCTTCTAACCGACGCTTCGAATTGCAAAAGCAGCATCGCGGAAATCTGGAGAAGTGAAGTTTTCTTTTGAATCTCTGTACAGTTCCTAAATTCGTAACCTTACTTTAAGTTGTTTTACTTTAATGCGTTTCTCCAACTTTTTGTTTTATTTTTGTGCATTTGCTTATTACTTTTCAAAATGTAACATAAATCTACTTTCGATGAATAGGATTTATTGTTCAATGTTTTTATATAAATATACTAAGAAATGTTCTTTTTTGCCTAGTGACAAAAATCAAAATTTAAGTTATTCTTTAAATGACATGGATAGTCCTAGTAGAGTTTAAGCAATTGAAAAAATAAAGACACAATATAAGTAATATAAGTTTAGGTTACTCGACAAAATTTGAACTATAAGATAACAAGTGATTACTGGTATCTCCAAAACTCTTGCGCTTTCTCTTAAAACAGCCAATCTGTTAAAAACCAAAATATCTGTTAAAGTAAATTAAAGAGGTAAACAAAACGGAGAAGAAGATATCAGATGTCTCTGTTTTCGATCTCTTTCATTTTTAATATAACTATTTTTTAATATAATATTGTAAACCACTTGCCATTTTTGCTTTTGATGCTTGGTAGGCTGCGTTCCATTGCTGCAGACATTGGTCCACTTTTCCGAACATTCCGCATAGTACGCCTTATTTTAAAAATTCGTCATAAGGAAAAAATTGCAATTTTGTAAATTTTTGACTAAACTGGCTGTGTAATAATACTTCGACACTCTAAATTGGTATGAAAACTGTTGACCCACTGGGACAATTTTTTGAACTCCCTCTCCCACAACCGTTTCTACGAACACTGAATCTCTGTATGGTAAAAAGGTATAATTGACAATCTTTCAAGATGAAAATTGGTTCATCAGAGAAAATTAACAAAGAAATCAACCTTACGGAGTTTGGACCACGAAGGCTTATATTTTTAACGGCATTATGTATAAGGATTCTCTTAAACTGTAAACAAGGCGCAATTGTTAATTTTTTATGATGAAAATGTGGTCACGATAGTAATTTAACGTTCAAGTCAAGTTGATCAAATTTAAACATATGCGGCTCTACGTTTGGGATCCAACACCATATTAATAATAAAACTTCGTTATCAGGTATTCGCTATATAGAAGTGCTGCATTAGCGCCGCCTAAATTCGCGTTCTCATTTTAAATTATCTCAAGTATCGTTGAGAAACATATAAACTCAATTTCGCGATGTCGTTCTTATTACTACGCTACAAAGTAAGTAAAGGAAAAATTGCAAAAGAAAAATTAAAAAATTTAAAAAAATCGATGATAATTTATAACGCATTCATTAAATGAACACAATTTTTTTTAGATAATAATAAAACTGACCACTGACGATTGCTACTGCTGTTGAATAGTAAATCCACTGATTTCCTTTCTCTAATCTTAATGATAAGATCAAGTGTTTATAATAAAAATTTTAACGAAGCAGTTAGCTGATGACTTTTGTTAACAACGCCACTATTAGCAAATTTGATATTTCGTTACACGGAACGAAACTTTTTAATAGAAAAATAAAGTGTAATTTCTTTTCGTTACAAACAACCTTTTTTTTGAACTTAAATTGAAAAAGAGAGAAAATGAATTTTGGAAGCCTGCAGGCTGTTATAGCATTTAGTTTGTTATACATTAGCGGGTATTTAGTTCATGTGTATGGTAATCCTTTCAATAATTACGATGCTGTAATCAAAAGAGAGTCTGTTCCGTTCGAAGACTGTGGTAAGTATAGACAATGAACTTTAAATGCGACTCCATTTAAATTTTCAAATAAAAATTTAAAACATTTTATAGTTGAACTGCAATCAAAACAAGCCAGAAGCAAGCCACAGATTGGGCATATAATATATTAATTAGTTGCTTGCATATATTTTGATCACTTTTTTCATTTGAAAAAGTTCTTTATTGAGAAAAATTGCTACATAAATATTAGTCAAAATATTTTCCATCATTATGCGGCAACATGACGATATCGTGTCGAAAGCACAATATTGGTTTGGAAGCGAGCGACCCATTTTCACACTTTTTCGCACATTTCGAAACCGTTTACCAGCCAAATCATGCTGCTTTCATCTCCACAAGTGGTAATCAGAAGGCGGAACGTCTGCCGTCTGTGGCAGAAATTCCGATTCGAGATGCAAGAGTACTTCCTTGAAGTCGAGCGTTGTCGTACAAGCAGATGACTTGTCGTCTGTTAACAGCTATTGCTCGTCTTTTTTGCAACATAGGTAGGCATCTGCATTAACCGTTCTATTCGGTTTTAACATGAATATTCCGCTTGGATGTCGGTGTGAATGGCTTTCCTGGATTAACCCATGAATTTTTTCGAATGGGACTGTTATAGTAGACACTTTTTTCATCGTAACATGCCACAGAAAATTGTTCCTTTTTTGTCTGGCCAGCAATGTAAGCGCGATGCTGAAACGGTTCGAAATGGCATTTTCAGTCAATTCGTGCAGTAGCCGTTCGCCCTCCTTTTGGAATTTTCCCATTGCATGTAAAGGTTGAGAAACAATTGACTCATCAACTGCTGAATAACTTGGAAGTTCTTTAAGGGATTGAGTTTTCGCCCAATAGGTCTTACCATTCATTGTTTTTGAACTTTTTTGGTCCTCTAAGTGGTTCTTTGTTGCTGACATCAAAACCATCACTTTTAAAACGTTGAAACCAAAACCGACAACCCGGACGTGATGGAACGGCATCACTATAAGCTTTTAAAAGTGTTTATGGCCATCGGCAACAGATTCCTTCAAATCACACAACAAAAGTAACGAATGTCGTAAATGCAAAGTTTGAGCTTTCCATGATTAGCGTCCGCATATGCATTGAGTAAGTCAATAATACTAAATGGAAAATTTGATGTAGAGAAGGGTCAAGCCATTGAGTTTAACCCTTGTGTACATTGATACTTTGCATTATTTTATCATTTTTACCAATAGTCCTCGCTGATCAAAATATATGCAAGCGCCTATTATAACGACCGGGGTCCCTGTTAATTTTAGAGGTTTTTATGGGCTAATTTTGAAAGAATTTACTCAAATATCTCAAGCCTTTATAAAACAAGACCTCAGTTAGCGATCATCTGACCTGAACGTCATCTGATTAATAGAACCTGATTTTCGACATAAGCGCGTCTTTTGCAAAATCGTTTAAACTGAAGCCGTGTAAATGGGATTTTACAAAACTTCGATTATCCCTTTGGTTTTAACTACAACTTCGTAGAGAAATAAGCGAATTTTTAAACTTGGAAAGAAAGCCAAGATATTATCGAAGCAATTGTAAAGAAAAAGATTATAAGAAGAAAAAACTTTAGCTTATCACTATAAAGCAGATGGAAGGAACGAGCCTTGAGTTTCTAATGAAGCGAAAGCCTTGAAGTTATATTATTTATAAATGCAGAGGTCTTGCAAAATCTATACCCTACACCAGCCTGCAGTTATTCAAATAATGCCTGCTCAAAGTAAGTCGTTATATGAGAAATTGTCGAAAAAGTCGTCTAATCCAAATCATTTTCAACGGCCTATATCTTAAAAATTGTGGGCTGCAGGCTGCACACAAAAAAGAGCAAGCCTTGAAGTTATAGCTTTACAAATGAAAAAGTTGTCCTAGATCTTTTGCTATGCTTTATGGAGTAATTAAGGTTTATTTCCCTATGCTTTATATATTTCACTGCAATATAACTAACTACATAACCATAAAATTATGGTCTAGATTGATAACAATGAAAGTGCCTTTGTAGGATATTTGAAGCGTATGTTTATGCTTTACAAATCTACAATTATTTCATACCCATAAAAGTATAGTCTAATTAAATAGATAACAAATAATATGTTGTTTATCTTTCGTTGACCTCAATAGAATCGTCGGGAAGTGTGTTTCCATGCTTTATAAACAAAACTAATTATAATAATAAATAGTTTACAGCCTGACGGAAAAATAATTTAACTTCAAATAAAAACAAATAAGAAACTTATACTCGGCGGGGGTCGGATCTCTCATACCTACCACCATGTTTTTCCAAGTTCTTTTATTTGATATCCATATCGCTGGTATTATCGTATGGTATAAGGTATTTTTAGGCAGATAATATATCTCCATTTGAGGAGTGTGCAAGATAGTTTCCGTCTTCTGCCTTATGCTAAATAAGCATAAAACCCCAAAAAGTGAAAAAAAGGTAATTTAATCGCTTGTAACTTTGTTTTTTCCATTTTTGCACGTAAAGAGTAGAGTGTTTCGCAAAGTAAATTAGGAAAATTTCAGCCTTCAAACTTTAATAATTTCCGAGTAACGGAGTTGCGTTCAGTTTACGCTCCACTGCTTGCTTCTGCTCTGATCAATTTGGCCCATTTTCAATAGCAACCTGTGTGCAGAAACTTCCAATGTTTATAACAAATTTGAAGTCGATATTCTCGGTTTTTGCGACCAGGAAAGTGCCAACAACACACACCACCCAGACACAGAGACACAGACACACGGACACACAGACATGGCTAAATCAGCTCAAAATTTCACGCTGATCAAGAATATATGTACTTTATAGGGTCTCTGAAGTTTCCTTTTGGGTGTTACATACATTATGGAAAAAAACAAAAAAGGGGGTACCCCCATCTTACATTGGTGGGTATAAAAAAATGATTTAGCTAAAATGATGTCACTTTTTTTTATTCAAAATATATCATAGTAAACGTTCAACTACGACGCTAGGACAGAGTGTATTATGGTCTTTCTCGGAATCGTCTCAATGATTCTCCTTACAGCTTCTTACGAAATGTTTGCGAAATTGCCATACAATTCTGCTTTTATGGCTTGTTTCAGATTGGGAAATCGGAAGTAGTTACATGGACACTTGCTGAAGCACTGAATCATACCATCAATCAGTATATTTTGCTGGACAATGAAAAAAATTCAAGTATAGCGTCTACTAGGATACATTTGGCAGCGTTCACACTTACACTGTGTGTTCGCTAAAAATTGACAAAGAACTCCACAGAACTCCACAGAACTCCACTTACACTGCCTGTTCGCTAAAAATTGATAAAGAATTCCCCAGAAAGTCGTACAGGAAATAGCGTAAGAAATATTCCCAATAGAGCCACAGAAAATTCCAGAGATAGCCTTATGGGCGGTAAGTTGAGCACAGACAATCCTTTTGGACGAATTCGTTATGTTCTTCTGCTCTCCACGATTATATCACACACTTTTGTCACCAGGGCAACGCGAGTTCTTGTTTTTCCTTCCCGGTCTGGCTTCGGAAAAGGGCAACAAATTGTTACTATAAACTTTTTGAATTAATTTAGATCGTTTTATGAAATCTTTACCGAACTTGAAAACAAAATACAATCATTTTTTCATCCAATTGGATGAATCCTTCTGGATTGTGTACAGCTACTATCATATAGATTGAGTAGCTTTTCGAAAACAAATTTCCATTATATTGGTTGCATCTAGATCGATGACAGTGGGTGGACCCATTCGTTACCTTTTACGCGTTAACATTAAACCAAATATCTTTTTTTTTATTTCTTAACATTTTAAAGTATTTCTGAGAAATATTGTTATATTAAAATTTGTTTACGAAAAAGATATTTTTTTTTTTTGTTTTTTAAAATTTTAGTGGACCAAGTTAAGGAAACTGATCTCTTAGCGCAATAATAATTGAAAAACAATAAAAGAAGAATATATATATAAATATATTGTAACATGAAAAGAGATTGATGGATTTGCTTAGGATTCAATCAATCATGCGTATTAATTTCTTTAAAAACAGCTTCTATAGAAAGGCACGTACTTAAGAGATGTTCGTAAACATTTCACATATCGAAAATGAAAACAATATTCATTCATTCATCATCAAATGAAAGGCGTAATTTGAGTGGTCTATGCATGTATGTATGTATATATATATATATACACATATTCGTATGTATATGTATTACTTAGGAATGTAATACATATATTACAAATGTTTAACAATACGTACATATTCGCTTGCGGTGTCTTAAAGTGTTGGTAATTTCTACGTAATTACTATTTGAAGCCCTATAATGAAAAGGAATAATAAAAAACAATTAAAAAAAAGAAAAAAACATTACTGTCTGGGTGGTGTAAAATTTTTACCTATACCGACGTATTAAGTATTGACTAGAAACACTAAATATACATATATATATATTCATAAGCAAATCAATACAACATTTACATAAGCGCCTTCATATATCCTGGTAGAAGTAATTAGTAGTAATGTTAAAATGCTCTGAAATATTCTGTGCCAAAGTTAATGGATGGACCAATTTATTGCAGCAAAGATTTTCTCAAAGTTTCGGATGAGTTTGTAATTGAGCCAAACTTGTGACGCAGGAAGATGTTTTCTTTCTTAGGATTTAATATATTCTTACGACAGATATTATAACAAGTACCTCGTGCCTATTTTCTACGCTCTTAAAAAACGTCATGTTCAACGATGACAGTTTCCAACCTATGGAATTCAATACACGCTAAAATGGATTTGTACTTCAAGTTCAATTTTTTACATTAAAATATAAAGACAATAATTTTTTTTAATTAACTAAATATGTTGACGTGTACCGAAAGCGGTACACATTCTGTAGAAATCTGCTCGTAAGCAGCTTGACAAGGAATGTTTTAAAAATTACAATTCGAGAAAATTCACAAAATTCAATTCAATCTTTTATCCATAAGTTAAGCATTACACTACATCATCATTCCATTCGTAAAAATCAATCTCAAGCGCTAATTAGATATACAAAATATGTAATTCCTTTTTTAATATTTGTTCTTATCCGCACTCTTTTTGCAGGATCAAAATACAACATAATTTTCTTGAGCATCTTCGGCTGCACTAAAATACCTTGTCTTATGCAGCGGGGTACAAATGTTACGGTAAACGTTCTTTTTTCGGATGAAGGTGAGCAGTGCCGAATAAACGAAAAAAAGTAGAAACTTCATGTTTCAGTCGAAAATTGGTTTCTATTGGTTTCTATTAAAGTAAGAAGAAATTTTTTGTTCTCTCTCGTTGCATGATAGACACATAATATTTATACCCTACAAGATTAGTTAACAAGGCTTGTAACTTTGTACAAACGTATGCGACTTTAAGCATTGGGACACTAAGAAATAATGAATCAATCAATATTCAAAAGCAACCTCCGACCTCTGTCAACAGTGTTGACACACCCAAACTATTTCTGGACATCGGCCATCGAACAAAATGTGTCAAAATTTCATGACATACTGTCCATTAGTTTATAGTTTATAATTGTTTAAGTGATGCGTTTTGTCACTCACCTGCTCATTAGGTATGCCAGTTGCACTTTATAAAATATAATCGAAGAGCATACCGCTGTAGCCAAAACGTAGCAAGACTGTTGTACACCATGAATAATGATTTTTTTCCCCCGGGGTTAAAGTGTTAACAAGAAATATTATTCAAGTATTATGCGTCGTTGGCATGAACTTATTCATCACGATTGTGGGCGAACAAATCTTGTTTTGCGTTGGCATAAATAATTGACGGATGCAGATAAGCGAAGCCTTGACTAGAGGGGAAGGTCGTGTTTAATACTCCGGTGTTCGAGTAGGCCCTCCCTCCCTCTGCAGGATTGTCTTGCCAGCTGGTGGATGCCGGGGATACTGTTTGTAATTACCCGATGAACTTGCGGGCTTCGTCTAATTAAGCCGTCAAGGCAGATGCAGACGTTAACGACTCTCCCTTCTTCTTCGTACTTTGTACAATTACAAATCTTCGTACCATTACAATTCTGTCTATTCCAGTTCTAGGCAAAGACGGCTTGAAAAATGTATTATTTTTCTAGATTAACGTAAGCAAGACTCAACAACTTGGAAATGTTGGTAAAGATGTCAATCAATTACCTCTATATCAATGTATAAAAAAAAAACCAAAAATTACTCTAACAATTAAAGGGAAAAGTCTTGCTCCTTTTTGATGCCAGTATTGTGTAATAATACTGCAATAGATATTCTCCAAGAATATCTCCTGAATTAAATAAGAGACAAAAATTCACAACTTTATGAACTGTGAGCGTATCTGATTTAGTTGATTTATAGGAACAAAAGGTAAAGTGTAGAGACGATAATCGAACTTTTGGCAAATGGACAGCTAAACGGGTAAGGAATAGTGTTCAGTAAGAAGATCTATGCATCTTTTTTGGAGGCTTTTGTGATATACAAAAATATATCAGCAAATCTTATATATATACTCCCGGTGGCGGGTATAAAAATAAAATGCAAGACAATGACTGCTCTTTACCGGTGTCAATTAGTCACTGGCGGTCACTCAACCCGACAATTTTTTTTTTTTTTGATAATAAATAATAACTTGAACGTGTGTACATAAAATGCATGTTTCAAGCAATTTGATATCCTGAGAAATTTTAATTTTGCGAAATGTTTATGCATACAATAAATAATCGACAAGAAATATTTTCAATTTGTATACGGATATCAAAACAATCGTAGCCAGCAGAGTGCATAATTAAGTGTAAAATTGCGGGAGTGTTTGGACTGGCGCTAAAGTAAACATGTTATGTATATGCGCATAAATTTCTGTATACATACATGTAGGCACAAATGAAATTCAAAACAATTTCAAAATTGAATTGAAATAAATTTTATTGATAACTTTTGGAAAATGCATTACTTACCCTATCACGGTTTTAAAATGTGTTTTTTTCCCTTTCAGACAACAAAGCAAGTTTTCTAAAACATCGAGTTCTCTGGATTTTTAATGCTATTAAAACTGAAGCAGGCATCGATCCCGATCCCTGCGATAATCAAAAAGATTGCATTAGGATGGATAATGGTAATAAATCCTATTGGGCTGTAATTCATGTTGATGATAATCTTCCAGTGGTGAGTTTGATTTTGTTATTAATAATTTTCTTCTTTTTTTTTTATTCTAATATTTATTAAAATTCATTTTAGTTAAGTGGAACAATGCTTTGGCAAGTGGTTGATGAAAATAATGAAAAGACAATTTGTTTTAAGGTCCCTATTGCTATTACAACGTAAGCAATTTGTCCAATACATATATGTGTATGAAAAATATATATAAAATTACACAAGTGAAATATTTTACATGCAAAAATATTGTTTGAAGAATTAAGGATAAAAAAGATAAAAATTATCATTTGCTGATATCATAATGAAAAGCTCATAATGATAAGCTTTATTTCTTTATAGCATAATTTTTGATTGCCATGACCTACTGAACTGATTTGCTCACATCTGTCCGTTGCTCAGGTTTGTGAGGAGGAGGAAGCGTTTGAAATCATCAATAGAAGGGAGAGAATTAAATTTAGTTTTTGAGTTTCTTTTGCATTCTCTTAATTAAGGTTAAATAGTACATGAAGGGGTAATGAGGTAGAGAAGCATTTAGTCAAAGAATCTTTTTCTTGTTTTTATGAAATTTGTATTCCACGGTAATGCCAAACCACACCTAACAAAAAATATACAACCATTAAAAAAGTTCGAGAAAGCATAACGAAAAACTTTTATAGTCGAATTCCTTTTCTACTTTACCTACTAATGCTGATTATGAAGAATTCCATAGTGAATTTAACTCACTTGAAGAGATTATATTAACTTTGTTTAGAAACACATATCACAGAGCCCGCCATATACACACACACATGCCTTTAATATTTCATACAAAATCAAATATTTTTCTTAATCTTGGCATTAATCAAAATCTGACAGTCTCACTGACATTTACCACTCACATTTGCTTTCAAAACTGTAAAATAGAAAATCAGTTTTGTTATTTCCCCCTTACATTATTTTCGAGCATAACTCCAAACATAATAAATATTTCCAGAATCAGTGAAAATCTGAATTATCTTAAAAAAAAAACAAAAGATCAGAGTACCGTAGTATATACGTTTTAAAAATTCACGGCCCACTTAAACATCAGAATACACATGTGGGTTGCAAATTAAAAACTCCTTGCCTGTTGGCAAAATGAACAAATTTTAAATAGAAATGTATAGTAGCTTGGCAAACGTAACATGCCATGTCATGTAGGCATAAATGCTATATTCCCTAATTTTAATATAAAATATTGCTCCCCCCTTCTCGATATGGAAATGTATGCTCTCATGGAAATCCATTATACTGTGTGGTCTAACAAATAGATCTACTAGTGATACAAAGGGATTTAGTAAAGTCAAGTTTTTAACAAAATTGAATCTTTTTGAAATATAA
Source organism: Glossina pallidipes (assembly GCA_000688715.1). NCBI lineage: Eukaryota > Metazoa > Arthropoda > Insecta > Diptera > Glossinidae > Glossina > Glossina pallidipes. The sequence continues at coordinate 232,328 of KK499978.1, forward strand.
AGTGTTAGTTTTCATTAGAACCCTTATATTGGCTGTGATCGAAACGATAGATCTCGATCCAAAATAGATAGATCTTAGTCCAAATTTGCTAATGTAAATTTTAAAATGAAATCATTATTATGAATGAATTTTCATCAAAAAGTATTGAAAATTAAACATTTTTATGAACCGTTATATGGCAAGGGATTCAAAAAATTGTCTCATCCAATCCAAAATTTTTCACGCCAATTTAGAATCTCGAAATAGTATACTAGTGAGCGATTTTTGTCGCGAAAATCTAAAAATTACAATATTGTTTCGTATAACGACTTATCATCAAATAAAGCGGACATGGGGAGTGTTCATCACATCGCATATCAATGTACGAAATTTCATCAAAGTAGTTTTAAAGGTGCACTCTATACGTTAACCACAACCGTACATGGACAGAAGTCAGACGGATAAGTGGACAGACAATCTAAAGTCAATTCAAAATCATTTTCCAATGAAAAACATTGATTAATGGTTCCACAAAAGCAACTTCGCGCAACCAAAAATTCCTTCAATGGTTTCAATGCTTCGGATTTTACTTTGACAAAGTCAAGGTTAAGAAGTTAACATTATCGTAGCATATGTGTATATGCACAAACATGTAAATTTAATTCTCGCCGTCTGCGGATTGTCTGATGGAAAAAAATAGTTCACTTGTAATTTGAAATAATAATAAACTGAACTCGCATTTCCAAAACAAATCGTTTCGAATTACTTGAAAAAAAAACTTAATTCAATAATTGAGAAAAAAAACGACTGGGAAATGATCAGCAGTTTTATAATGGTAACCGGTAGTGACACACAGACTATTCAAAGATTAACAACAATTCTTTCGGCTGAAAACAATTTTGTTATTAAAAAAAAAGTTGTCTTACAATACTATTATTATTATTGTTATTATTAAAATTTTAGACTAATGAAATAAATTCTTAGACTGAAAAAAGATATTGAGCACTAGCAACACAGGCTATCGGCTCGAATTTATAAAAACGTACATTAGATATTGAGCCTTGTATTTTAATGAAATAATATATTGAATTGACATTCTGTTCTGAAGTTGATTTTCGAATGTCCGACGAGTTAATCGTTCCAAATGCAATACTTCTAGCCAAGGAAAAGATAAGGCAGTCACAGAGAATGTGCTTTATAGTAAGAATTTGATTGGGGAGGAAGACTTCTTCAAGATCCATTGGTAAGATGCAATTGTACGACCAAGGCGAATTCTCGAAAATGTTTGGATCTTGATTTTCTCAACATTTCTTGGATATAAAGATGGAATTAATTGAGGGTTAATAGAAGAGTAGTGTTGATGATGGTATCGTAGATTTCCTTCTGTAATTTTCTCTTTAACTTTTCCTCCAATGTATCTTTGAAGATTCAACCTTTCCATGACATCATCCAATCCATCGATAGATACGTTCCCAAAAAATACGTGTAAAAAAAATTCATGTAAAAAGAGAATTAGGTGTAAACAATATTAAAAAGTTCTTGTTAGCGTTCGCTTTATTTATTTCGTGCTTACACATTTTAATTCATTAAATATTTTATAAAAAATAACTTCTACTTTGGAAAAAGGGAACTATACCTGAAATTCATAAATATAAATCGTGTTAAAACAAAATAATTCGTTTAAAATAAGAAATTTTTTTCTTTTGAACTCGTGTTAAATCAAATTCGTGTAAAAAAATTCGCGTAAAAGAGAATTGGGTGTAATAACAATTTTTCCAAATACAATATGAAATAATCAAAAAATTTAAGTTCCCAGTTTACCAATAAAGCATGTACTATATACATGTATATATATACATACATGTGTATATGTGGTAGCTTAACATTTTTTTATCTTAATAATAAAATTTTGTATGCACTGATGGCATTTAATTGAAAAGTACTGCACATATACAGTATCTGTGTTGTACTATAATTTGAATGAATGAATATGTTTGATAACACGGCGTACTTGTGTAGGTAAACGACATTGTATGCATTTACATTTTACGTTATATTAAGTCCATGTTGCACGTGTACGCGGATTCGTATGCTTAAATACATGCAAATGAATGCAAATGTATATATAGATAATAGCGAGAAAAATAATAATAAAAAAAATTTGTGCGTAAAACATTTTTATGCATGCACTGCAAAAAAAAAGAAAACACACACACACACACACACACACATTTTATGTGTAAAAATTGAGTGCAAATGTTGCTAAAGAAGGGAGAGAACGAGCGAAAGTATTTATGCGTGGAGAGAAAGCAGAGAGAGAATTGTACAAAGTAGGAGAGAGTGTGAGCAAGCGAGATCATAAATATATCACGCATAAACAACATAACAACATCGCAATAAAATTCTCCTTAATATTGGTTTAGTTTTACTTTTTTTTTTTTTTAATTTTATTTTATTTTATAAATAATGTTTGTATTGTTGTTGGAATTTTTGTTGTACAATCTGCAATACAATGCAGTCAAAACAAAAATCAAAGCTGCGTATAGCAAATCAACAGCAATAGCAATAGCAGCAGCAGCAGCAGCAACGTTAACGACAACGGCAACGACAACTATATGCAGTTGTCGGTATTATAATCGATCAGTTTGTTTTAGAAGGAGCAACAAATCGGATGTCTTAACGGAGTCAATCAATAAATTACGGTAAATAAAGAGGAAAAAAAATAAAAAAATTAAAAATAAACGCGTTAAAAACACGGATACGTCCGTACGTTACTACATTGAAGAAATACAATAAATCTAAATATATTTGCAAACTAAGAAAACATCATGTGATTTTTTTTTTTTTTTTGCTTTTCGGCAAATTACGAAATGGTTAAAAAACATGTAAATTACATTTATGCAGCCTATGAATGCCTATGAATAAGCGCTTGGAGTGCGTGTACGCATGCATGTATCTCTTACAAATGTTACTAAAAAGCGTAAAAAACGTAAACGTACCAATTGTGTCTCGACATAAGCGATATATATATATATATAAGTCGGGTTGTTTGGATAGACTTAAGTAAAAAAAAAAAAATAAAAAAAATAGAATAAAAATACTTTACAGGTTTATCATCATCACGATTAGTAGTAGCACTCTGTAAAACGTGTGTATTTATGTTAATGAGTAAATATATGCCTACATGTACGCACATTTGCCGTGCATTGGCATGCAAATCTATAAAAAATTAAAACAAACAAACAAAAAAAAAATATTTATATATGTATAAATGTATATATATATATGTATATATATATATATATATATGTATACATATATAAAAGTGCGTTGCGATTCAAAACTGACAACAAATTAGATTAAGTGAACAGACAGAGTGGAGAAAGTGAGATAAAAAAAAAAACAAAAGACAGAAAAAGGTCGGTCATCACATACATAAGGGTGATTAAGCTGATGTAAGACGACGTCTACGATGAGAGATTATTCGCTTGTTATTCTTAAAATTCGTATTAACGAAAAATTACCGGCAAATCACGAATGCATTTCTGTGTAATTTGTCCCAATTTCTGAATGTTACAATTCTTGTGTGTGAGTCATACATAAGCATATATATATAAACATACATGTGCATGCGTTTGTTCATGCATACATGCATACACCGCCCAGCGAAATCTATCGGATTAAGGTTTTCTGCAGAGAGATGCAAATAAGTTACAAATGCCTTGTGCATGTAAATATTGCGTGTGAAATAAGCATAAATGTTTTGCTTAGACACAAACACACACACACACACACACACACACACACACTCCTGTATATGCACGCACAGTCATATATGCATAAGATAATTTCAGGCAATATGATTTACATAAACATCGAATATACATCACTTTTTTTTTGTTTTTTTTTAATTAAGAAAAAATCATAAATATCTGTGTGCGCGAACATGCACATACACCAGTGCAACACTCACGTAGGCATAAATATATTCCGGTACACATTATCCCTTTTAATGTGCTTTTCAACGTCATTATCATATAATGATTGTCATCAACAATACACAACACACACATACAAACTCATCCACATACATACATATATACATATATACATATGCAGCTACGCTCACATATTTTGTTTGTAATAAAATAAATGCAATATTTGTTGTTTCGTGGTCGTGATCGTGACCCGCATTAAGACGCGTGCACGCATTTTAATAGTTTGTGGCGTGCAGATCTCATGCATGCAAAAAAGGAAATAAAAACAAAAAAAAAAAGGAAAAACAAATACAAATACAGCATAAGCTAAAATTGTATATTGTCGACGCCGCCGACATCGTCCCATCGTGGTCAACATTAAATGCATTAATATATAAAAAGAAGCAAGAAAAGGAAAAAAAAGTGAGGCATCAGATCTCACAGCTTCCATTGTTGTCGCCGTGTTTCTCTTCTTTTTTTTTTTGTAATGCCGTTTGTTGTTTCGTGTTGAAGTGTTAATCGATTCGCATGTATTTTCGATGTAAAAAGCAGATTAAATTTACAAATAAAAACAACAACAACAACGAAAACACCAACAATAAAACAGCATGTGTATTCTGTCTGAAGCATACAAACATTCATATTTATATACGCACTATACCCGGCATGACTATTTCGACTTGTTATAATAATAAAAAAGGAAAAAGAAAAGAAAAAAAAAGTGTCTTTCCAATAGCACAGGACCGTAGGGAAGAACAGGGAATTAAGGCAGCGAAAAGAAGTTTGCTTTATTTAAAGCATTAGATGGATTAGAGGAAAAAAAACCTGACTATATCTGATCTATTGCATCGTCATCAAAATGAAAGGCCGAATGAAAGCGTAAATCGCATATGCGGTGAAGCTCGACATACTCATTGGCATTAATCCTTTTGCTTCTTTTTCATTTTATTCAGATAATTGATTGTCTGACTTGATATGTCGGGAAAATGCAATCAACTCGACAATTAAAGGTAGTGCATAAAAGGCAACTGGATACTTAAAAGAACAAGCGTTCATAATCTTCAATGGGAAGACTTACTTTTACTGCCCGTGCCTCTTAGTGAACGTGCTAATATATAGTTAATATTTAACATAATTCCTTGAGTACAATGCTATCTAAAAATCCGTTATTTGCAGAAAGATAATATATTCAGGATTCTCTGTTAAAAAAGAGCTTCTCTGTTAAGAAAGATACTATATTCAGGCTTCTCTTTTGAACTGAAAAAACAGTGAAAGTGTGGCAAAGTGCAAAGCAATAAGAAGAAGAAACTCTGGGAGCGAGGGTTAACCCATTTTTCATATTTAATTCCTAGTCATGTCAATGGTGCAAGTAATAAGGGATATGGAAGTCTGATTTCTTTGTGTCTTCTCCTACAACACTCTTTTTTAAAGATTGCACTTTTAAAACTCATCACCTCCATGAAATCTAGTTATTCTGCTAAGAATTATTTATTCATTGGACATCTGGCGTAGCATGCTATGTATACCTCGTTAGGACTGGATTTCAAAACGATTTAATATTCTTCTATGTGCCCATAAATGCAGATACTCCCCTTCTACTGCCTTTGATATGAAGTCAATATTTAGCAAGCATGGCAAGACTAATAGCAATGACGATAAGTAAGACTTTGGGCGTTAGTGATGCATTTAAACTCTGACCTAAAACGTGCCAAATATTTCAAGTCTGCTCTCTGTGTTTGAATTGAGATTAATTGTGTGCATCTGGATGACAATTAAAAACGGAAAAAATGCCCGATTCCGTATATTCGATCTCTTTAAAGGCAAATTTTATTGGCTTAATTGCTAATTCGCTACTGAAAGACACTCCTCCAAAAAACGAATTTTATATTCGTTGAAAGATAGTCTGAGAGATTTACTATCTTTATTTTAAAATTTTAATAAGCTAACCATTCGTTTGAGCGAAACGGGAACATCAGATGTTTCAGCTATTAGTACAATACGCTAAATCAGTTGTGATCATACCTACTACATACTAAGGGTTGATAAATTATCGAACATCATCATGGAATCATCTTATCGAATATCGTTGTCGATATGCAAAAATTTCAAACTAAAACCAAATTAGAACATGTAACCCATACCGACTACTTCGTGTACGATCTTTCCATCTTTGTTGTATAGAGGAAAATATGAAAAAGGGATAGTTTAATATTTATGCTAAATATGTTAAATTTATAAAACAATTCTCACAGATTTCAGACGCCCTTAACAGTAAATTGGGTCCAGTGCAACGTATCTACACTCACGTGAGCTTCTTGCTCTTGTCGCAAAGATTCTTCCAAACGTTCACATTTTGCTTGTTGTTTTTCTTGCAATATTTTTAAATCCTTAATGGTTTGCGTAAAAGTCTCGTGTAATGCTGTCGGATTAAAATCTTCAACTCCGGCCGCTATTACGGCTTCTGTTTTTGAGATTTTATCACTGTTGTTGCATTCATTGTTTGTACGCCAAGTTAAACGCTCTACAAATTCACTAACCTCGAAGGGTTCCTATTTAACGGAAAGAGTTTTAAATGTCATTTATGCTAATTTTATTCTTCCTATATACCTGCTCAAATTCCTCCATATATTGGGACAGCATTTTTGATTTGCGGTTGGAACTGCAATTTTTTCTTCTTCAATTCAACAAATCAACAACGGAAGAATCGCTGCGTTGTCTAAAAAGATTTTAATGTGAACACGAAGTTCTTTATTTGAACCTTTGGGGAAGTGGATTAGGTCTGTATGTATCGATTTAGATCCATAATCCAATAACATAAAAAGCGACGCGTAGGTGATATGAATCCGATTTTATGGTGCGTGAGTAACACCTTTTTTATAGTGATTTTTTTTTTTTTTTTGATGATGCTTATGTTTGTTAAACGAGCGACGTTATGCACCGCAATCATTCGCAAAGTTTTCAGTACGGTGTGGTTCAGTCGATATTCCGACAGAGAGTGCCGGAAAAATGAAAGCATAGGCGATCTTAATAAAGATTAAAAAAAGTATTTAAAATTAATTTAATTTAATTTCTTTTTTTTCGAATCAGCTGTTTTCCTCCCACATTGAATTTTGAGCCACTTGTTGCGATTATAAATTTAGCTTTATATAAGAGTAGATTTAGCCTTATGTGAGAATTTTTTTTTTTGTTTGTCAGAAGAAATGGATTAGGCCTGTATGTATCAATTTAGACCCATAATCCAGTAACATAAAAAAAAAACGAATTTATGTGAGAATAAGGATCGAAAACTTTGAATTATTTGAGAATAAGTAAGAGCATGGAATTCTGACCATTTGTTGCGTCAAAAATTTTGTTTACTTTTTCAAATTTTTGGTTAACCCGGACAACTATAAAGATTTGAAAAAAGAAAAGAATAAAGATTTTAATTTTTACTCTTCCCCGAAATATCAAATCAACTGCAGAAATTGTAAAAATTATCTTTCGCTTTGAAAGCTTTATGTCACACGTGGTTATTGAAATTATTTTTTGTCAATCGTGAATCGGGACGTGTCCTTTAAGTGAATAAAAAAGGGATTGAATAGCTACGCCCGTGCTTTTGGGAAAGCATGGTTGACAAATGCATTGCATTTCGCAACGTTAAATAACATCACTGCGTTATAGTTAAATGCAGAACAAACTTTTTTCTCTTTGACTTTTTTTTTTTGTATTTTTGTTTTGATAAAATTTTTTCTTTTATTTTTGACTTTTTCGCTTTTTTTGTTTGTACTTTTTTTTGTTAAGTCAAACATTTTTAAAAGCGTTTAATTGCTCTGTAGCATTCAATACTTCAAATTCCGAACATACAAAAGTTTCCCTACTTGTCGTAGAATGCATACAAGCATTGGATTGGTTCAAAATTCTTTCTTTTTTTTAATATCCATTTTACGCAATTTTTTACATACGCCTGGGAAGAAGATATTCTATTACGATAAATCGACATTTAGTCGGAAGAAAGTCGCATTACAAATATTATTTTTAGTGTAAACGTACATTAAAAACTAGGATGAACGTAGGCAAGTAAGACCATCGGCTTTTTTCGCGTTATAATTTAATTACGAGATGCTTTTCGAAAAAAGTATTGATTGATATATGACAAGAACTTTTGTCAGTTGCTTTATACCATTACTGTCTTATCTATAAGTGTACTTTGAACCGTTTTTTTAACTTTCACTTTCAAACTAATCAGTGACACAAGAGTATATTAAGTTTGCGCGGATATATACAGCACTCGGAAGGATTTGAGATAGATCCACCTTTTATTATGCCAGTCAAGTCAGAATCGATTTAAGTTTGGCTGTCAGTCCCTCCGCCTGGTGTTCAACGTACGCGTTGCGATTTTTGATATATTTCCAAAAGTTTGATACTCCGACGTGTTTTGGATCAAGGGCGAATACTATTGAAAATGATCTGTATCGAGTCGCTCGTATCGTCCACTTACTACACTACAACTTATTTTGAAATATCGGGTAGCTGCGATGGAGTGTAGGGTATATACTGGTGGTTCCTGCGTTTAAAATCGACTTTGCATACACAATGCGTTTTTTTTTCCATAATTTCTCTTTTCTCTTCGGGATTAAATCTTCATGTTAAGGTTCGACGTGAAGTGATGAGCAATATTTTACAATTGACGTGCAATGATTGATTCATAGGCTGCATAGGTGATGACACAGTTATTTTGCCTATCGCAACTCCGTTAAACGATGAGAATATCGTTTAAGAAGTGAAGGCTAGAAATTGTGGTGATTTTTAAGAAAAAGTGCATATAATGTGATTGCACACGAAGTTTACTTGTTATCTTTTAATCATCGAAAGCAAAAATGTTCAAAGAGGTAGAAAAAGTATACGCCATGTATGACGAGAATACCGTCAAAAGACATCATGTGTAGGAGGGTTTTTGGCGAACTTTCTTTAAAAATATTTTCCTTTCTAAGAAGCAAGATTCTCCACACAGTTGTCGATTATATTAAGATTTGAAATGGTTTTGACCGTTGCTTGAGGAATGCAGTGAGAGATCAGACTTAATTTCAATACTTAATTATTTATTATTTCATTTTATTTTATTTTATCTCGCCTACGGTATTTACCATGTGATTTTGAGTTCATTCAGCGATGTCCAATGTTTATGCTGATACGATTCCTTTTCGTGTTTATTGCTGATATTTGCATTGTTTGCATTGTTGTTTAAGCACGGGTGACTAATTCCATTCTCTAGCTCGATCTATGGCCCCATGCATCTACCTGTTGTGTTTAATTTTTGGAGCCCTGAACAAAAAAGACCAAAGATGGACTTATAGACAGACGGATGGATTGATAGACGTAAATATGGATAGTGGAGGGAATGCATATAGGCACGGGTGGATAAAAGGACGGTCGCGTAAAGAAAGAAGGTCAAACCAACTTAGAAATTTTTCTATGTGGTTCCCGATACTCATTTCTGGATACAAAGAAAGTAAAGGACAAAGTTACTAAGTCGGTTTTCTTCGTTTGTAAGTACAAAAGGTAGACATTGTCGAGTTTCTATTAATCTTTTCACATTCTACGTACGCATTAACCCGATGTAATTTAACGCGCGTAAAGTGAAACATTTCAATTTATTTATCCAAACGTTAAGATCATAACGGTGATCTTAACAAACGGACAGCCAATCATTTTTATTGCATAGGCAACACATTTCGTATCTTATATAATATCTGCACGCGTGTCACAGGCATCTGGAGCAATATTAATTTTCAAGTTAATAGATTTAAATTTGATTTATTCCTCTCCCGATTCTAATTATTTTTCGAATCATAATATTGGCTGGGTATGGCTGTTTTTTTCGTTGCTTTACAGATACACGCAAGACGGATAATCCTGAAATGTGCGTGCAAATGTTTTACCGTTATATCTTTTGTGCATGGAGGGTATTGTAGTCAGCAAAAGATCCAGAAAGCACAGGTTGTTGTACTGTGCGCGTGTTACTTCTCCTATATAGGGCATTTACAATACCAACCAGAAATTTCATTTTTTGTGACCGGGAGAATGTTTACCCTTCATAGGATATATGTACTTTACAGGATCGCCGAGGGTTCCTTGTACGTGTTGCAAACGTGCTCACAATTCTTCGGCAGTGGGTATAAGAATGAAGTTTAAAATAGATGTTAGCAATATAAAGTAACGTCGTGAAGTAAGTAACATGGACCCATCTAATATTACACACAATATTCATAAAAATGTTTTTATATATTTAAGCTATGTATATGCACAGTATTAGGTTCCCCTTGTCAACAGTATCGCTCGGCTTTCTTCTGTTTTTTTTTTTTTTTTTTAATTTTTTATTCTTTTATTTTTATTGTTTGTCCGTAGTAAAGTTTTTTTTCTTTACTTCTTATTTTTTGTTTGCTTAATTGCATGCGAGTGTTTATATAGGTATGGCCGGTGTATGTATATGTTGCGCTTATATATTTAAGTGTGCGTGCTTGCATATGTGTGTATATGGCATGTACGGTATTTACTCTTGTGTGTATTAAGCTAAGAAACTATCAAAGCTATCGAGCAATCCAATCAACTTGGCGGCACATTCAGTTCTCCATGGCTATCCCAGCTAACATTGAAAGAGCCCAACAACGACGACAACAACACAACGACAACGACAACAACAACAACAACAACAACAGCAACAACAACATCATTATCAGCAAACACTATCATTATCATAGCACAACATACATTCCCTACTACACATTCATCCACTTGTTGTTTAAGGTCTCTGCGTGCCTATGTTTTTTTTTTTTTATTTCCAAAATGTTTCGTTTCTGTTTATTGGTCACTTGATCACTTCTTGTTTTCTTCTTCTTAGTAAAAGGGACATGATTTTGAATTTTTATACGTTTTTCAGCAGCAGTCGTAGATATATACATATATACAAGATATAAATCGCAAAAGCACATACGCATATAAATACCTAAAGCTGACACAGGCTTAATTGTGTACGTGCGGGTGTGTGTTTATTTGCTTTCTGTTACTTTTTTAATTGAAATGTTTTCTTAATTTCCTTTTTATGCTAGTATTTGTATGCGTTGTATGCTTATAACAGTAACAGTAACAGTAACAACAATGGCATCAACAATTATATTTCATCGGAACAGCAGCAGGCACTAGTAACTAATAGTAATCGTCAACGAGTGTTGTTTCACTTCGATATATTCACACATGAATACGACGTTTCTGTTTACGAGTCCGCATGTGCGTTTGTGCCTATGCGTTTGTATAAGCGTTACTTTCATTGAATCTCAATTCAATCAATTTGTTATAAAAACATCGACATCAGTTGGTCAGTTGTAAAAGCAGAAAGATTTTTAGCCTAGATCGAGAAACTTGTGTGAGAAGGCAATGAAAAAATTTGTCTACAACACACGCGCACTGGTAATATAAACGTACGCGTACATAAACATATATGTATATATGTATATAACATATATATGTATTTGTGTTTACACATATATACATTTATATGTATTTATATATTCTATGTATATATGTATAATTGTGTTTATGTAATGCATTTAAATAAATGTTTTTTAATTAGGTTGATCTCCGTGTCAGTCCAGTCATATTAATGACAAACATCTCTATGTCAATCCAGTCATTTTGATGACATACATAAATTATTGGTCGTTAGAATGTTGAGCTGCATTTTGCTTTGATTCTTTGAAATACAGTTACAAGGTGTCTTCGAAGTAAAGGTGACTTTCCGCTTGTCTTGAAAAATATATATTTATTCGTCGATATCCTCTTCAAGCTGTCCTCTTCAAATTAATCGCCACTGGCTTGCAATGCTTTTTCCATTCCTCGAAGCACTTCTGATATACGCTTTTTGGTATGGTCTTGAGCTCTTCCAGCGATACGCTCTTTATCGCCTTAATTTTGGCAAAATAGCGCCCTTCCGTGCGTCATTTCCGTGTTGGGAATAGGAAAAAGTCGTACGGAGTCACGAGGGGTGAATACGATAACTAAGGCATGCTTAAGGCATTGTTTTTACCCAGAAAATTACGAACAAGCAATGACGGGTGAGTCGGTGCATTATCTTGTCGCAATATCCAAGGTCTGATTGTACCACAATTCGGGCCTTTTTTCGCATCGCTTCAATCAAACGGCACATAACATCGGGGTAATATTCCGTATTGATCACACGACCTTCTGTCAAAAACTTACAATGCCCCGCCCCATTATAACCGAAGAAAGTAATGAGCACATCGTTCACAATAGATCGAGTTTGACGTGATTTTTTCGGTCTTGGCTCTTCTGGTCGCTTCCATTGAGATGATTGGGCTATGGTTTCGACGCCACAACTCACGTTTCGTCACCAGCTATGACCCCATCGAGCAAATTTGGATTTTCGTTGATGTCATTCAACGGCTCCTGTGCGGGAGTTTCACGCCCAAAACCATCCTAAAAAATTGCATGGCATCAGCCAATCGATATGCCGACGTATTCAGGAACTTCTCTAATATATAATACTGCATAATTTTATATATATAACGTTATAATAGTACTAACTCTACGATACCCCAAACCAATTTTCCTTATTGCTTCAGGAAATCGGTTTCGGTTGTTGACCAGATGGGGCGTCCAAGGCGGGCATCGTCATTAAGATCTTCTCTGAAGAGCTTGTGCCACTTATAAACATTTTTTTCTTGCTCAAACTAGACTCGCATTTAATTTTGTTTTTCACACAAATTTAGGAAAGATTCTTTGATCCATTTTTTTCAATAGCGAAAGATCGCCAAGCATACCAAAACACGTCTAATCTTTGTATCTGTCAAAAAGAAACTAAAAATACAAAATGGCTCTCAATGCAACATATGTTGCGGGCATATGCACCAACACAACCCCAAAAAAAAAAAAAATCGAACGATAAACGTCGGCATAACTTTGTTGCACAATTTCCTAAACTCTCACTTATCATACTTTTTATTATTTTTGAACTGCTCTCCCGATTCTTTCTGCAAATAAATGACAAGGAAAGGCATTACAAGGCGATGTTGTAAGTTCGTCGAGTACCGTTGCTTCTGGACGTGAATTTTGATTATTGATTACTTTAATCTAACTTTAAGATAATCGGTTACTGTTCTCGATTTTCTTTCACGGTATAAATCATCACTTATTAAGGAAATTAGTTTTCCATGTATTTTTGTTTTTTTTTTCTTTTTTGCTTTTTTATCCATTAAAGAAATAATACGTTAAACACTTAAAGGCTTTCAAACTGTTTAAGAGTGTAAGTCAATTATAAGGCAGATGTTGTTATCGTTCCTTCTTAATATCAGGCATTTTCTATTTAAATTATTTCTGCAGAAAACGAGCGGTGTTTGTGTGTCTATCCTTTTCAATAACGTTTATACGCCTAACGATGGTATTGGGTTGTTGTAAAAGTTACAATGCGTTCAAACGAACATTTCATTTCCAGACGCCAAAGTTTACTTTTGAACAAAAAAGTCGCTATATATAAAATAAAATAAAAAAAAAAACGATACATAACAGTATATATCTGGAATTTTTGCCCAACAACGTGCAGCAAAATTCAGCAAAAATGTTAAAAGTTCCAGCACGCGCGTTACTATTGAAAATATATAAAGTCGGTCAAAGCATAGGTGTACATGAGCACAACATGAACTAAATATCTTCATTTTCTCAAAAGCGACAAATGGGCCCTAAAATGATAAAAACTTCCACATAGCGTTGAAATTTTATTTCGTTTCCTTTTCGAGTTTTTGCCCACAGTCGAGTTAAATTTCTTTCGTTCTGCAACTAAGAAACGCTTATCTGCGAGCTTAATCTCTACCGAAAGCACTTATGAATTTGTGTTTCACTCTTTCAATTTTGAGAGGCAGAGCCAGATTAAACCGGCTATCAATATTTCACAGGTCAAAAGCGTACGGGCTCCGATCAGTGTTCTAATAAAATTACTAGGACTTTAAACTTCAAGCAAATAAAGTCGGTAAGTAATTGTGCCGAATGTAGCTCCAAATGGCGGCATCTCGTCCTTCTTCTACGTTATTGAACAAACCCCCTAGTCTTTGAATTTATTTCTCTGACTAAAATTAATTACAGTAATAACATTGAAAAGAGTTTTGCGATTCTTCCTTTCCTGAAAATTGACTCTAATTCGGGTAGATTCTTAGCTTAACTCAATGGAGTTTTACTACAAATTTTTATTTCGGGTTCAAATTTCTTTGGCCTTCTTTTTAAACGTTCAAGAGCATGCGATTCGTTGCGTTGTAAAGAAAGAAAGAGGAAGTTAGTTATGGTTTTGCTTATGTTTTTTCATTCTATTACATCGTTATCCGCAAGGCGCTGCCATAAAGGCGGCGAAAACATGTCGTTGTGCCAAATTTTATCAAAATATCGCAAAACTTCCTAGCTATGGATTGAACTCAAGAATACAAATCGGACAGACGGACGGACAAGCTTAGATCGCTGTAGAAAATGATTCTGAATCGATCGATATAATAAAACTTGCAACTTCTTCCGGATTTTGTGTACATCCACACAAACTTAATACACCCTTGCACTACCAGTGGCGCAATATATAAAGAGGAAAATAGGCATTTCAACGTCAAGAGATGCTTTTGCAATGTTGGTGTTCTCTTCGTGATAGGCTTTGTTTTTGAGAAAGCCATTCGTATCAATTTAATGTAACGTGTCTTACGACTTTGCCGATAACCTAATACATAGGCATATATAATATAAATGGTTGTAGAAATAAAAATAGCAGTTTACCACTAACAGTCATTAACACAGATCACTTTCAGAGTGAGCCTCTAACATGCCATTTACATTTTTAACCATGTTGAATTTTCCAACAAATTACGTGTGCGTTTATAGGCACGTAGGCAAATACGTAGGTATGTGCATGTACTTATTTAAATCCTTCAACTTGCACATTCTTAAGATTTTCTGAAGCATCCGAACGGGGAACCGGTCCTCAATCATTCTTCTAAATGAACAAAATAAGAAAAAAAAACAAAGAAAACAACAACAACGGCATATAATATTGTTAAGGAAAAGAAACGCGCACGCATGCGCACATACACGTTAAAATTTGTGACTAGCAAAGTTAGTTTGAAATGAATTTTGAGCACTCTTTTCAATGACTGAGGCATTTCAGTGGCTAAGAGAGTTTAAAATTAGCTGACGGTTGCAATTACAATAATAAAGAAAGATGAGCAAAGCTAAATACAATCGCAGAAGTTCCGCTTGTGTTGTGAAGAGTCGAATGAATGCTTACATACATATCGATAATAAAATGCTTGAGAAAATAAAGTTTCACAAATCCATCGGTAAATTTATTATATTTTCATTATGTTAAGTATAGAAAAATAAGAGATGAAAAGAAAAGACTGACAAGTTTTCAGTATTAGCATTGAAATGACATGCAATAAAAATGCCAATAAACACATTTGATGGTTTCTTTTCTTTTTTTTCGTTTTTTTTGTTTTTTCTTCGTTTTTTCTTTTTTATCTTTTGCCCTCAAAACTTTGCTACTTGCAACAACAAATCATTTTATATACATATATAAGTTTTCCCAGCATTCATAATAATCAACGCAACTAAGCATTTCTTCTCTTATAGTTAATCACCACAGCGAGATAAAGATAAAATAATTTTATTATTCCCGAAAGGAAGCTTCAGAGAATGTTTACACGAAATGTTATTCGTAAAGACTTTTAAGACGTGAACCAATCTCGCGGAGACATTAGCCAATACTCTGTACAGCAAATGCCTATTCGGGAAACTTCTTTAATTAAGGCCGTAAAAAATTCGCCAAAAATGCGGAAATTTTAACATTACATTACGTTTTATTCCTGAAGTTAGACTTTAGGTTGTTCGTGTAAAGGCGTCGAGTACGAAATAATCATAGATTTAAAAAAGACTGTTATGCGAATTCGCGGAAAAATATTTCTTTTTTTTTCAGAAAAAAACAATTGTGGACAGAGTGACACTCATCCCAGTTGCAGCCGCACGATAATCATTATTAAAATATAGTTTAGCGGCCCACGAATTAATTAACATAAAATTTCAAATCGATCTAAATATTTCTATTTATCCCCTCTTCTGATAGTCATCCCTTTTTAAAAATCGCACCGGCTTACTCCACATATTTCTAAAAAATAATTTGTTTTATATCCAAAAACAAATAAACTCATTATAGTCGGCCACGACCGACCAGTAAACACTCAACACCACTTCTTTCAATGCTAAGTTATTCATAACGGAAAACAACTTTTCAAAGAAAGAGCTTTATATAAGAAGCGATGAGAAAAGTGGTGCGATCTGAACTATTTTCAATTAGCACGACAGCATACTAAATTTAATCAAAATATCTCGACAATTGGGATTTGGAGGTTGGAAAAGAGAAAACAAAATAGACGGACGGACGGACGGACGAACGGACAAGCTTAGATAGATGGAGAAAAAAGTGAATGTATATCAAGTCCTTCTATATACATCCCAACAAACTCTCTCTCAGATAATCGCGTCTAGAAGAAGTGAATCTTTATATGGTAAAAAACATGCAAGAAATACTTTTGCCGCGAAAAACTTTAGAGCGAAAAACTTTAGAGGCTTCATAAGATGTGAATTATTGAATCTAAATACATATATCCATCAGTCCGTCTATCTGCCTAACTGTTTCTCTGTCCTTGGTTTACCAAAGACATATTTCTGATAGAAAAATTGCAAACATTCGCTCGAAGATTGTTACCGGAAACCGGGGTACAACTTGTGAATACTACTTCCTGGTATTTTTGTAGGGTTTTGTAGGGATACACGATGAGAACTTCCACATGCATCCTACAAGAATAGAGAAAATCCACGTCCACGTCCATTCAATATGATGATGATGAAGCATCGAAATTTAGTATTTTTCGTTAATTTTAAAGCAAAAATAATGAGCATAAACGATTTATTTGTAGATGCATTTAATTTTCTTACTTATTTTAAATAGTTTTTATCAAATTTTTGCTGAAACTAACTTTTGTTAGCTGCAACAAAATGTTGCATGAATAGAAAACTATAATTTTTATAAATCCAATTTCTAAAATATGTTTTGTAATGACTTATATAACCAGCAGTTGTAACGAAGTAAATTATTTTACGCTTTTAAGAGGCATTTTCTCTTGTGCATCCTAAGTTAACACGATAACTAGGCATCTGCGCGCATATGAGCAGTAATTCTAAATATGATCAAGATATGATTAAAAGTTTAATAACATATATGCTTATGTAAGAATACACGTAAACAAGCATTGATTTGATAATCAAGTTATTATACCATAATTTTAAATACAATTATCCTCCGTTTTGTGCCTTACATGAGTAATTTAGAATAAAATCATTATAATGTAACTTTTTAACCGACGTTTTTCTGTATGCGTGTGTGTGCGTGTGTATGTATGTATATATGTATGTATGCTTAGTTTAACGTAAATTGAAGAATTTTTATTTATACATATATATATATGTATATTAATATATATATATATACCTGAAGAAATATGAATCCTAATAAAGAATGCAAATGGTACTACGGTTACATCCTTATCACTCTATGCACTATTATCATGGCTCAAAACCATGGTGTATACGGTCGCCAGCATAAACGTAATAACGTATACTTGCGTGATAAAATAATCGAATTACAATGTTACGCGAGATGCGAAACAGCAACGATAACGCAATTCGACAAGTGTCTTAAACAATGCCAATTAGAATTGATAAAGGCGCCGCGACGTGGCTACTGCCCGTTCAATTCAATATTTAAGAACATGAACATACCATTGCAAGGCCTTTCCTGTTTATATAATTGTAGCTACGATTACGATTGCCCAGAGGTGCATAAATGTTGCCAATCAACGTGCGGATCTGTATGCATTGAACCGTGGGGTGTGCGTGATGATAGCCTATTACCGCCTATACCGAAAATCGAAGAATACACGCTAATCAAGTATGAGCAAAAGGTGGAAATCAATTGTACGATTAATTCGTTACAGACAAATTCAACATATTTCTTCCATGTCGAATCACGCCATCACGTTGGCCACTCGTTAAGGCCACGCAAGTTTGGGGCTTGGCAATATCAACCGGTGGATAAAATTGCTGAATTACATGACTATAATAGCAAACTGTAAGCGTGCAGTGCCGTGAAGGCTGCATACGAAAACGATCATTATTCTTGTAAAAAGCAAATAATTCCTTTTTGTTCTGCTTTTTTTTGTTTTCTTTGCATTCTATTTTCTCTCGTCATTCTCTCGGTGCTCTGCAGTTTCAGTACTAAAGTTGGTTTCCATCTGCGAGCAGTACATTGGTATCAGGTACGTGTTGCTGCGATAAATGCGTACGGTTTTCGTGGTTATTCAGAGCCGTCACAGGCTTTCACTTTACCCAATCGTAAGTTGATAAAGAAATCTATAGGTTGTAAATTAAGATATGGAAAAATCTTTAAGTCTAAGTTACAATCAGATCCCAAACCACCAAAACCACCGGCTGATTTAAAAGTGGTATCATCGCATTTCGATGGCAAACTTTATACCGTAAAAATAGTCTGGTGTACGTCGAAATCGAATCTACCTATTGAGAAATACAAAATCATTTGGGCTCTTTATGTTAAAACCAAAGATGAGTCTTTCATCTCCAACGAGACATACGTCAAAGAGGTAGGCTCTTTTTTTTTTTCTATCTTTTCTGTAATTTGATTAAAGACAAACGTCGTAATTGTAATTGTTGTTGTAATTGCTGATGGTTTATATTTTATTTATTTTTTTTCATTTTTATTGCTTTTCTTTTTCGCTAAGCAGCGTCATCAATATGAAATATCAAATTTACTACCAGATTCAAGTTATTATATACAAGTACAAGCCATGTCTATAAATGGGCGCAGACGGTTGAAATCGGAACCTCGTTTCATACTTTATAATACAACAACCGCACCCACACATGCCTATAAACCATTGAAATGCGGCAAAGAACCGCAACACATTATCAGAGGTTTTAGTGACAATCAGCTAACGGCAGCAGACAAATCATCATCTATGATAACTTCATCTCATAAGAAACTACTGCAACGTAATGAGCCATCGAGTGTAACGAGTGCTTTTAACAGCAAAAACAACAACAACAATAACAATAATAATAATAACAATAATAATAATAACAATAATAATAATAATAATAACAACAATAACAACAACAACAATCACAATAACAATAATAACAGTACTTACAATGTGCAATTAACAACGAATGCATTCGATATCAAGTTTTGCTTAAATCGTAAAAACGATTTAATCGTAATTATCTCAGGTTTTCCTACACGTAAGGGAAAGTAAGTAACAGATCTTTTTCTCTTTTTCTGCATCTTCTCGCAGGTCTAAAAAATATTAAGTAATCATTTTAAAGAGTCCAAATTGAATGAATGTTGGCCTCTTTTAAGGCCTTAATAAATTTTAGACGACTTAATATATATGTAATACATGCATGTGCATATATACATATATATATATATATATATATATATACGTATATATAAATGATTTACAATTTAGTATGATTTTCTTCGTTTCATGCTGCTGCTGTTATTGAAATATTACAGAATTTATGAGCTTTGTCCTCAGGAAACGAACTGCGAAGAATATAATGCAATACGAGCAAAAGTAAGTTAATTCGTTTTTACATTAAAAAAAAAAAAAAAAAACAAACAACACAAAATATAAACTACACGAAAATAAATGATTTGGAAAATGTAAATTTTCCTTTTGAAAGTTGAAAAAAACCATAAATTTGATAAATGATACCCACGGTTATCGCGAACTGTGCTTTCTAAAAGCGAACGATCTGAACTAATATTTTTTAATTTTTTTTTTTTTTTTTGGGTTTTAAGAAAATTTGAGAAATTACGAGGGCGGTATTCCAAATACTGGTTTTTTATGGTTTAAAATAATAATAATAAGAAGAAAGCTCTGTTTTAATATCAGGTAAATTTATTTTCACAAAGAAAAAAACAGGTAAGAAAATTAGATTCGGTTGTGATCGAATTTTTTATACCCATTACCGCTGTCCGATTGCTATAGAATAATTTTGTGGAAATTGATATCGCGTATCTGTTGTAATTTATGAACAACGAGCAAGAAAAGGAGAGAAAGTAAAAGTGTTCACTGTTTTTGTTATATAGGCGTGTCCTTTGAAAATTTTCGATCACTTCGAAATTCTTCTTCGAAAGGCGATATCTTTAACCCTGCGAGTATGTCATCTAACTTCTACCATTTGTTCACGATCTAAAGTGGAGCTTTACCATGCTTTTGTTATTTTCAAAATAATGGAAACTTTCGGGCATCAATGTATAGCTGATCGAATATAAATGAATTGAAATCCGATTTGCTGTCACACTTACCATATTCTGCTAATCTGGCTTCTAGCGACTATTCTCTGTTTGGAAATCTCAAAAGGGGATTTGCGTCATTGTGGCAAATTAAATGTATTTTGAGAGTCTTGGCAACCAATTGGTAGAAGAAGGCATATAAAGATGCGATTCTAACATAAGTGAATTATGTTATGATGAATGAGGACAAATTTTGGAAAACCAATATTTCCTCTTTACATAGTTCCGGTAATTATTGATCAATGTATTTTATTTGCCTAAAGCTCCGCGTGTATCCCCTTTTTCAGCACTAAAAAAACAAGTTTTCCACTTACACTGGTTTTTATGCAACGAGCCTGCCATGGCAAACAGCGATAATAATAATGTGGTGATAATAGGGATAATAGTGACAAATAGAAATTAAAAAATTTGGCGGCTAAGAGGAGCTGGAACTGATAATTGCATTGCAAAAGCTTTCAATTCACATAAGAGCCTTATTTCTTCAGTGCCCTTGAATAGTTGTCTTCATATTGAGAGTTTAATATCATTAGCGACCCCTGCAGTAATAACACGTTCTATTTATTGCAACTTAGAATACTTGTTGTCTTCCCAAACCCACGAAATGCGGCAGCAGTGCCTCATTTCTGAAAACATTTGGGAATTTAAGTAAAATCACCACATATGTAGCGTATATGCCGATCTCAATTAACAGCGTTTATGTGAAAATTGAAAAACGGCTGTACATTCGGGATGTTAATTATTATATCCACTAGTTTATGTGCAGTCAATTGAATCCAACAATGCTTCTTTTGCTTATATTTTCAGAAGGGTCCTCTGATGTTTAATAAACTTAGCTGTAACGTTACGTATGCGTTAAAGCCTCTAACGGAAATTGGCGGTCATAGCATGAAAGGCATCACTTTTGTAACACCTACACGTGAATATATACGCAAAGATTGTCCTAAAGCGAATTCAAAGTGTTGTAAAAATGAGATTAAACTATTAAAATAATAATTTGAAAAAGATTTTATTATAAATTATTTTTATACCATTGAAATGCAAACTATATGTGTTTTATTTGAACAAATTTTTAAATTCATTAATAGGTTTTTTCTTTACATCAGTGGAACTATCTGTGCTTATCATTGCGAAAAGATGACTTTGATCCAAAAAAGGTTGTTCATGCTCTAACAAAGCAGCCGTTAGACGTGTAGTATGTAAAATAGGCCCACCTACTATATGCAAGAAATTGTATTCTTTTTCTTTGCGTTCGGTAAATAGGATACGTGTGGAAACAAAATCTTTATAGTTGCTAACACGTCCCACGCATATATAACGTTTCTGGTGAGGTGAATAGATTTCGATTTCCGCTCTTAAACTTTCAGACGACGTTAATCGAAAAGCTGGTACATATATTACGCGAAAGTGAATATTAAAATTCCTGTAGAAATCTACACAAAGATTTAAAATTGAATCCATTTGCTCTTCAGCCTCACGAGCTGTCGATGTAGCCACAAACGTTTGTACAGCATTACTTTGAGTAGCAGTAAATAAATTTTGCGTGTCATCTTTTGCCATTGGCAATGCTTTCTCATATAAACGGCCGCAGCAGACCCACTTGAGCGGCAAAAGCGAAGGGTAAACACAGAGTTTTGTGACGGTGCCCAAAAAACTTTCAAAAGACGCTCCACCTGTTAGGAACGCTGTGTTTAATTGATTTTGTAAGTGTTCTTCCATGACTTTATGATAATAATGCACAGGTGTGGCATTGGCTTCTAGCAAAACGCATCGTACAAAGTCGGGATTTGCCGTTTGAGTAAAGTGTCCCTTTTGCAAGACATATTGAGTAAACGCTTGCATACAATAAATGTCAAACTCGGCCGCTTCATCCAAGAAGTAGTAACGCGTATTATCGATAAATTCGACAAAGTTTGTCTGTGTTAGATGACATTTACCATTTGTCAAGGGTTCTTTATATTGATAAAGTAATCTTTCATGCTCACCTAATGGACAATGCGAATGCAACTGATTCGGTAAGTCGAGGAACATATGTATAAATTCATCTTCAAACGGATAAAAATTTTCTTTAAGTCTTTTCAAATCATTTCTTAGGGATTTTCCCTTTTCTTTTAAGGTATTTATCATATTTTCATCGTTATTTCCTTCTTTATTTAGTTGTCTGAGTTCTTTAGCAATAGCGTCTCGTTCTTCTTCCAATTTTGTTATCTTCTCATTGAAGTCTTTATAGTTTGCGTACATTTTCATTATTTTATTTAAATTACTTTTCATATGCCTATGTCTTATACTACGTTCCAATTCATGTCCTTGTTCAAAAGTGCTTTTAAAATCCATAAATGGTAGTAAGGTAGCGTAAGTTTCTTTGGCTTTATCCCCAGTTATATACAAAGCTGAGACAGGTCTTGATTGAAATTTATATCCATTGGGATGAAAGCGAAACGAAGAATTAACTGGAGTTCGTATAATATTATTAATAAACTTTGTGCTCCTGCGCATTTTAATAGCAATTTTTGCAACTTCAATTGATAATGTAAGAAAATTTTGATTGATCAAAACAAAAGAAAATTGTAACACTTCTTTAAATATTGATAGAGTCACCTGATTCGGATTTAATACAGTGTTACCACAAATGCAGAAGAATATGAAAATTTTTCATCAAGTCATTGAACATTTATGAGAAAACCGAACACACGAACTGGCGCGCTTTACTTCTGTACATTCTGAAACTGTCACGCTTTACTTCAACGTGATTGCGTTAATTGCGTCCAAAGTGATAGCACATTAGGATGAGAAAAAATATTGATGTAATAAACAAAATATTTTTTTTTTTATTATATGAGCACTCGCCCAGGCAGTGTCACCTATTCGTATAATAAACTGTCGGAAAGAAGCGAGGAAAAAGAAAGCGACAGGGATGCGGCTGCAGCCTAGTGGTGGTGCGCAAAATTGGCAAATGTTACGCGTTTATCGACTGAGCACTCCCTATGACTACGACCAAAGTAAAGCGTACCGCATTGAGATTCAAACTCGCATATAGAGACTTGGCAGTCGCAATTGTTATTCATTCGACTACTCATACCGTAATGTGATTTGAAAAGCAAAGAAATCAACATATATATAAACAAGAAACATCTGATAAGTGACAACAACAAAATTAACGTAAAACCAAAAAAATTATGGCTTTGGTTGAATTATGATATAAAAAAGAAGAAAAATAGCTTTAAAAGAAAGAGAGAGGAGGTAGACTTGATTCACGCAATTACACAAAACGGAAGGCTTGCTTAAGCGGTTTGATTTAAAAAATATATTTTAAATTGAAAATATATCGCTTTTATTGTTTGTTTTTTATTTGTTATAAAATAATATATGGAATTGCTTTTGTTTTCGTCCAATTTGATATTAAAATATAACATTTAATGAGATCTAATGTCCACTTAGTTTACGATTTGGTTGACTTAGCCCTCGGTCGTCCTTATGCTAAAATAGGACTTTCACAAGATCGGAAAAAGGATGTATGTCAACGAACAGTTTTTATTTTAAAAATTTGTAGAAAACGTAACTGATCTTCACATAAATTACTGACATTAAACTCCTAAAGTCATACTGTGTGGCAACTATCGACATGAACATTTTAATTACAATTCCATATCATTCCCTCATAATAATAACAAAACTAAAATTAATATGTATTGGGAATAAAATTTAATCGGAAATTGTCTCTAATTTTTATATATAAATTAATTTTATCCACAAAAAGGAAAGGAAAAATGCCAAAAGATAAAAAACATAACAAACGCGAACATAACGATCGCCACAAACATAAATCTAAAAAGGATCACAAACGTAAAAAGGAAAATAGATCAAGTTCATCATCGTCCAGTTCCGACGAAGCTACCTTACCAAAAAACATCGTACTGCTTAAAATATTGGAAGATAGACGTATAAAAGATGAATTAGAAAGGAAACGCATAAAAGAAGAATTGAAAGCAAAAGAAACTCCCGAACAGAAACGTGACCGACGCTTACGCGAAAAAGAAGCTAAAGAGGTTAGAAGACGTCAACGTATGGGCTGGGATAATGAATATCAAAATTATACAGATCAAGATAATCCGTTTGGAGACTCAAATCTAACATCAACTTTTGTGTGGAATAAGAAATTGCAAAAAGAAGGTTTAAAAGATGTACCCATGGAAACGGTAGAGGCCATTAACAGGCAAAAACAAATGGAAAATAAGTTAGAATTAGAGAAAGTAAAAAAGCGTCGAATAGAACGTGAGAAGGAACGGCAAGCCCGCGATGAAGAATTGGTCTTGCAGCAGCGACAAAAAGAAGCTGCCCAGTTTCATGAGTGGGAAAAACAAGAAGATCAATTCCATTTAGAGCAGGCACGATTACGCAGTGAAATACGTATACAAGATGGGCGGGCAAAGCCAATCGATTTATTGGCCCAATATATATCAAGTACGAAGTTGGAGGATTCCAGCGCCATTGAAATGCAAATGCATGAGCCTTATTTTATATTAACCGGGTTAAGTATAAAAGATTTGGACGATTTGTTGGTTGATATACATGTCTATATAGAATTAGAAAAAGGTGAACATATGGACTTTTGGAATGACATGACTATTATTGTAAAAGACGAGCTACAAAAGAAACGGAAACAAGCAGAACTTGATGAAGCAGTTGCATCCCGCCGAGGAGGAATACACGAGAGCGTTGTTAAAGACGTAACCGGCATTTTTCGCAATAAAACCATAGCTCAATTGGATGAATTGCGTTCAAAAATAGAAGACAAAATCAATATGCGGACGGAAGGTGTGGATATAAGTTATTGGGAAAATATATTATCCCAACTGAAAGCTCATATGGCCCGAGCACGGTTAAGAGATTATCATCAAAGGAAATTAAGGGAAAAATTGGATTTACTCAAAACATCTAATCCTAAAGAGGAAGAATATAACCACTCATTACAAGAACCCAATAAGCAGCCCGATAAAGAGGAGCATGTAGAAGAGAAAGCTGATATATCTGAGGATATTCATCAAAGAGATTCCTTTAAGTTATACGATGAGGGACAATATAGTCCGAAGTATATTACTTCACCAACTATGTTATCAAGTATAATTAACATTATCAATGAAGACGAGGATGAAGAAAATTTAGGGAATCTACGTCAAGAATTATTGGAAAGAAATCAAGAAAATAGTTTATATTCTCAGGAAGAACTGCAAATGCGCTTGGAAGCCAAACGTGGTATGTCAGGTGATGAAGTAGAATTCTCAGTGGAAATGCCAGTCGACAATAGTGCTGCCATTCAACTGGCCACTGATAAATATCGACCCCGAAAGCCACGCTATTTTAATAGAGTACACACCGGTTTTGAGTGGAACAAGTACAATCAAACTCATTACGACATGGATAACCCCCCGCCTAAAATTGTCCAAGGTTATAAATTCAATATCTTCTATCCTGACTTAATCGACAAATCGAAGACACCCCAGTATTACTTAACTCAGTGTGAAGATAATTCAGATTTTGCCATATTACGCTTTCATGCTGGTCCGCCTTATGAGGATATTGCATTCAAAATTGTACATCGTGAATGGGAATTCAGTTACAAGCGCGGTTTTCGTTGTCAATTCCATAATAATATCTTCCAACTATGGTTCCATTTTAAAAGATATCGTTATCGCAGATAAAGTCTTAATAAAATTGAAAATTATTTACTTTTTTCAAGTAGAAATTTCATTTTGCTTTGTTTAATTACACTTTATTGCACAAAAAACTTGATTCAAAGCTTTTAATATCTAATTATAAAAAAAAGCATTAAATGTTGTAAAATAAAAAAAAAAATTTTTCTTTTTTGGTATCTGTTAAGGCACAACAGGTGAACAATTTAATTATTTATATACTTATAATGTAATACCATCGGTTGAGGTTGATTAAGCGTATCTAATCGTTTTGTGGTAACTCATTTAATTTGTTGCAAGATTTGCGCGAAAGATGCTGGTGCTTTGAAGTTTACTGCCTCTTTAAAAATTAATTCCTTCCATTTCTCGACTGATAAATCCATGTCTTCGAAACTTTGATCGTATAAAGGGGATGTCTGTTCATCACTCGGTTCAGAATATTTCTCCATATAGGGATGAGCCAAAGCTTGTTCGGCCGTAATACGTTTCTCTGCATCTAATTCTAACATTTTCTCTAACAAATCAATGGCAAGTGGATTAGCACCTTTAAAAAGATCCTTAAAATTACGCCTCTTCATTGAAGGCAAAGACTTGATATAATTTCGTGCACTTTCCGAGGAGATTTTTTTCAAAAATTCATCAGATGGTGTCCCCAAAATTTCCATAATTAAATTAAGTTGATGTATATGATCGGTGCCGGGAAATAATGTACGTCCGGTAAGTAGCTCTGCCATAATGCATCCAACAGACCATATGTCTACCGTCTGATTATAATGCATCCAATTAAGCATAATTTCGGGAGCCCGATACCAACGTGTAGCGACATAGCCCGTCATTTCATTTTCCGTTGGCCGAGCTAAACCAAAATCCAAAATTCTCAATTCACAATCTTCATTTACCGCGATATTTGACGGCTTCAAATCACGGTGTATAATTCCCGCACTATGTATATATTTGAGCCCGCGCAAAATTTGATATATCAAAAACTGTACATGATCGTCCGATAAACGCTGCGTGCGTATAATATTATTGAGATCCGCGTCCATGAGATGAGTAACCAAGTAAATTTGTTGAAAATTTTCCAAAGTCACATTAAGTGGATGTGGATGAAACACATCCAATAGACCAATCACATTCTCATGATCCATATGCTTAAGGAGACGCAGTTCACGATAAGTACGTTTTGCATGAACAGCCGATTGGAAAGGACGCGCCAACTTCTTAATGGCTACGTGCATGTTTGTTCCCTTTACTAGAGCCTTGCATACTTGTCCGTAAGCTCCCGAGCCCACCGGCTGTAAATCCTGATATATTTCGGGTACTTCCCATTCTGTACGGAATATGTCGACTTTGTAAAATTTATACATAATTGTTGTTGTTGCTATCGCTTTTGTTTTTGTCGTTGCATTCACTTGTTTTACTATATAATCTAAAATTCGTTGATTGTTCGTTGCTTCGTTTTCCAAGGAATCTAATTATGTGATTTTTAATTGACGTATTTTAATTGATAGTATATATAAAAATACGGATCGGCCTCACACGTTGGCAGACTATTTAGAATAGTTGTAAAAACAAAAGATATCTACACATAGGCTACATACATGAACATAGATATATTTATGTAAATCTCACTCAACACTCACACTAGAATAAAGATTTCGTATCCCATACATGCCATACCAATTCCAATCAGTAAGCAATTAAACCATTTTTCCGGCAATTTGAAGAGAATACATGTCTTTACGAAGTTTGTAGATAATACTTTTACTGTTATTGCAATATATGACAATTAATAATGAATAGAAAAAAATAAAAATTTGCAAGAACTTTAGCTCCTTTCTAATGCCCCATCAAACTAAAACAGAACCACCACAAGTACTTGTAAAGAGAAAAAATTCATTTTGACAACCTATAGGGTTTCCCAAAACCTAGTTCAGAGCGTGTCAAAAACGAAATAACGTATGTAGTCTCTTATGCGATCATTTTTCATATAAGAAGTAGCGCCTCGATCTGAAAGATGCACACAATGTTCTGCTTGCTTTGATTTAGATAAAATTATTTTAATAATGAAAAATTTTCTTTTATGACCCTTTTCCTAAGTTTTAAACCAATGTCGGCAAAGTTTCTTAACCGATTTTAGGAAAATATCAATGTATAGGCCAAGTTTTCAATGTTTATATTCAATTTCCCGGTTCCTCAAAGTTTGTTATGAATTAGAGAGCTTTATAAAAAAGGTCTTCTTGAAATTTTGAATTAACAGAAACGCGTGGTAATGAAAAGAAATATTGATCGTTGATTAACGGGTACGGATAACCAAATATTTATCTAGATACCTATTAGCTTTAAAAACCAGAATAAGAAATTGATTTGTAGCGATTTTTATACGCCATCGTTTCTAATTTCTGCAGTATTAAATTGAAAAAGGAATAAGTTGTATATGCCAGGGGCAAATTTATATTTTTCTAAAATCGGAATTAAAATTAGAACCGTAACTACTATTGATCTGCATTGTTATTAAGAATGAGGATCCAAGAAGATCTCAATTTCAAATACTATTAAATTTCAAAGATATCACATATTAAGGCATTTAAATTTTCCACTGAAATCAGTTAGATATTTCTGTGTGTCTTTTTATACTTACGTCTCTGTAATGCAACTCTGCTTTGCAGAATGAATCAACAGCTGATAAATCATATGTTTTATTGCTTGCTTAAGTCACCTTATCGAATCGAAGGGTTTATAATTGCAATTGTAATTGTTAATAATTGTAAATTTTTACTTAACTTGATTGCTTTTATTGTTGATGAAAAAAATTTCTCTGAATATTCAAAAATTCCTAAATCCAGATATATTCACTTCATTTATATCACAAATAGAAACCGCCGCCTGTGCCGCTTTCTACCATTGCTTGAAATGTAAACATCTCATGCAAAAAATCAGAAGTTATTTCATTATTGTAAACATATGAAAAGAATTTTTTTATGGTTTTGTTTAAACAATAAAAATTGAATGTTATCTTGAATTGTTATTAGTAGTTACTTCGGACTATCAAATTAAATAGAATACGGTACACAACGAATGCATTAAACTGAAAACGAAAGGCAGCGCCTTGGTAAACTCAAAAATTATTTTATTTAATTTTGACAATCAGTTTTGATTTAGATATCGTTACAGGCGGAACGCAATTGTTGTATTTTACATATTGTATCAAATATTGTTTATTATAATTTAAACGAATAAATTGCATAGCAAGTGAGTTTTTTGCATATTTTAACAACACATTACAAGAGTAAGAAGCAATGAATAGTTTATTATTTAATCAAATAGTTAACAGTCTACCTCTGCCCACTTTTTTTTTGTTGTTGCGCTTTTGACAACAAAACGTGTTGAACATTAGACCCTAACCAAAGCACTTACTTCTCTTAAATAGAAAAAAGTTTTTTAAATGTACTTTTAAACAGTACTTTAAAAGAAAAAGTATTAAAAGAGTATAAGTTCGTAATATGTGTGTATACCGTTTTTCTCAGTCTTTCGATTTTTTATCTGATTGAACAAAAAAAATTCGTTATTTGAAAGGTTATTAATTCAGAAAAATAAGCAAACTTTATGTTTTTGATTTTGCATTAGTCTCTACGAAACCAGTCTTTATTTAATAGTTTTTAATAAATTTTATCTTATTCGTTACCAAAATTAATTAACAGATTTCGGTTTATGCACTAGTCCACGAAGAAGTTACCCTTCGAGGGTCTCAAAGTCCTTTGACTTTAGGATTGAACGAACTTTCCAATTTTAGCTTCAGTTCATATGGTTATTCTCTCTCAAACAGCCTATAACTTTTATTTAACCTTAATAATTTTTTTGAGGCAGTTTAAAAGTCCACGCGCTGTATACTATTAGCAAAAAAGCCCAAGAAACTTCGTAAAGAAAAAATCGAAACCTGTCAACATCAGCCTTAACGATCTTTTGTTTTAACTATACAAAAACTTAGTTGCAGAGTTTGAAAGTTCAGGTATATATTTATGGTTTAATTGTTAAGATATTTCAGAATTGTTATTTCTGCCTCTTACAAGCACATTTATAATTTTTACCAATCGTCGTTATCTCATAAGTAAATAGTCTATTAGTTCAGAACATGATATCATACTGTTATTTAAATATTCAAAAACCTCTTTTGAGTGTTCGCAGCACTTTTTCTTCTTCGTCTGTCTTGAATGCTTTTGCGACTTGGGATTTTCTAAAAAATTTTTTTTCCAATATTTTCTTTGATTTATTCCAGATTTAAATATTATGGCTACTCTACTTCCGGGTAATATAGTTTACGGTGGCCCCATAACCAATCGCGAAACAAATAACTACAAATCTTTGGGACATTTCATAATGGAAAAGTACAAGGAATTTGATGATCAAATTGTTATGGTAACAAAAAGCTCTCCCGCTAAAAAAATATATAATATTAAAATATCCTTTTGGTTTTTTTGACGGACTTTTGCAGATCGATGGGGTCAGTGGTAAAGAGTACACCGCGAAATATATGCACGACTCGGCCGTAAGAGTGGCTTATGTTCTGAAGAGTTTAGGAATAACAGCTAATGATGTGGTAGGTTTATCTAGTGAAAATTGCTTTGAATTTGCTATAACCTTATTTGGCGCTTTTGCTATAAATGCTACGGTGGCTCCTTTCAATATTACTTATTCAGAACGTAGGTATTATTATTGTTATCTTATTGAATATACAAAATTTTCGCTTCTGTTATTTAAAAGGTGAACTGCATCACGGCATCAATTTGTCGAAACCTAAAGTGATTTTTGGTTCAAAAATAACTACTAAACGTATAGCTAACGTAGCCAAAAACAACGCATTCGTTAAAAAAATTGTCTCATTTGATAGCGAAAAGTCTACATCTGACATTCTGTCTTTTAACGAATTAATGGAAAGCATCAGTATTCCATCGAACAATACGTTTGAATACGAACCGGTGAATAAGAACGAAGATGTAACCTTAATTGTATGCTCTTCGGGAACAACAGGCTTGCCGAAAGGAGTACAAATAACGCAAGCAAATGTGTTAAGCACTTTGGATTCTCAATTGTAACTATGAAATTATCTTTTTTGCCATTGAAACTTGATTTTTATGCCATTTAGAACACCTACGGCTATCCCTATTGGTGAAGTTAAAATGTTAACAGTTATACCGTGGTTTCATTCGTTTGGTTGTTTAACTTTAATATTTTGCGCTTGTGCTGGTACTTGTTTAGTGTATTTGCCGAAATTCGAGGATCATTTGTTTTTAAGTGCTATTGAAAAATACCAGGTAATGATGGCGTTCATTGTCCCACCTTTAGCTGTGTTTTTAGCTAAAAATCCTATTGTTGACAAATATGATCTATCTTCTCTATTGGTCTTATTGTGTGGGGCGGCTCCCCTTAGCAAAGAAACGGAAGATCAAATTAAAGAAAGGTGCGGAACTTAATTTTGATTGTTTGACATTCAGGTTATAATTTAATCTTTACTTTTCTTTCCACAGAATTGGAGTACCAATTATACGCCAAGGCTACGGTCTCAGTGAGACTACATTAAGTGTGCTGGTTCAAAATGATAATGCCTGCAAACCGGGCAGCGTGGGTGCCTTAAAAATAGGAGTATATGCGAAAATCATCGACCCGGACACTGGTAAAACTTTGGGTCCAAATCAACGTGGTGAGTTGTGCTTTAAAGGTGATTGCATAATGAAAGGTTATATAGGAGACGTAAAATCAACTCAAAGCTCCATAATTGATGGTTGGTTGCATACTGGCGATATTGGTTATTATGATGAAGATTTTGAATTCTTTATTGTCGATCGAATTAAGGAACTTATTAAGTACAAAGGTTTTCAAGTGCCTCCTGCTGAAATTGAAGCAATACTCCTGACTAATCCCAAAGTAAAAGATGCTGCCGTCATAGGCAAACCAGATGAAGAGGCTGGGGAATTACCAATGGCATTTATCGTTAGCCAACCTAATGCTCAACTTAGTGAACAAGAGATTATTGATTTTGTGGCCCAACGAGCATCGCCAGCAAAAAGACTACGTGGTGGTGTAACTTTTATCGATGAAATACCCAAAAATCCTAGCGGCAAAATTCTTCGACGGCTTTTACGTGATTCGTTAAAAAACAAACTTAAATCGAAAATATAGCTTTTTCAGCGACGGTACACAAAAGTTGTGACGAAAAGCAGCACAATAATAAGTTTTACTAATTTCTTTCCAAAAATTTTACGTAAAAACGTGAAATTAATTCCTTAATTTATATTTAAAAAATAATTGTGTTTAAAGAGTGGTTTTATCTTTATATACAAACATGTAAACCAAATATATAAATGGGTTTACCTTAAAACTTTCTTTCATAAAGATGCAAAGAATTCTTGGTAAACGCATTCGTGGTAGAAGGACTTTTGTTTTTTTCTTATCGATATCTTGAGAACTTTATTCTACATTTATGCACTTGTATGTTACTCACTTAAACATGGAAAATTTGGCATAGCTTCGCTGCAAACTGGAAATTTTCGACATTCCTCTACTACTTTTTTTCTATGTGGAACATTATAAATTCCTTTAAGTGTTATTAACTAAATTCCCTAATTTGCGTTTAAAGCAAATATTTAGAGTAAAGAAATAAAACTAGGACTAGCAACTAAGATTTTCGGCTCTGTTTTTTCAAAAGAAAATTTTAACAACTGATCGATTGATTTAAAATTGCATGTTAGAAAAGGTTCCTATGAAAACGAAATAATTTTGACTAAAGATGAAGCTTTTGTTATTGCACAAACTTAACATTACATTACATCGAGATAAGCCATTTTGTTAAAAGCTGTTGTTTTTACAGATATACTAATTAATTCGTTCCCAATTAGTTTATTGGAACACTTCTTTTCAAAGTAATTGACGATTTCCATTTGTGTTCTCCTCAATCATTTCACTTCTGCAATGTTAGTCAACAATAAACAAATAAGATTTGCAGCAATTGCAAAATTTAGAAAAATATATTCTGGCAATCTAGCTTCAGTAAGAATTTAAATTTGTTAACAAATACTTTCAAAAGCCATTATGTAAAGATTTATTAAAGTGAGGAAACAACTACATTCGTGGTTTCCTCTATATTGTTTCTTATAAATTGTTCAGCAGGCGCAAATTATTAAACCTTCATACATTTTATTCCTTGTTGGTCAGTAGCTTAGAAATTAAATTCGCTAGGTAATCTAGCAGATTTATTAAATATGAATTTAGAACTGATCCTGAGTAGTTTACAGTGTTCTTGACAGTACAACGTTTGCGGTTACGTGCGTATTCAATAAATCTGGCAAGTGAATAAAATGATGGTTAAATTGTTCTTTGAAATTTTTTAACGATTAGCATCGGTCCAAATAATTTCTGCCTATGTACGCAAAGTAGCCGCAAACAGCACAAACAGCTATAGTAGTCTTCTACAGGTAATAGCGTACGTATCTGACGATTGCCATTTCTCTCCTTCCATGATGTTCATAGTTCACTTCGATCGTTGAAAGAATGCGAGAACCCACAGTTCTTGAAAATAAATATTAATGGCGCTCATAGATATTCGCTTCTCGTATTAGGGCTTAATTTGATCGGCATGGGAAATATATGTACACTAGTAATGTAAAAGTCATAATTATGGTCTTAAATGGAAATACTTTGGATATTGTGTCTAGTTTTGGAATCATGGGTCCGGCTCTGTCGTAATAAAATAGAATTTGCCTTCCCCGCCAATAGATTTTTGGTTGAGGCATTGCACAGATGCACAGACGGATATCCTTAAATCGATTTAGAATTTGATGTTGATTAAGAATATATATAGTTTGCAGGGCCTCTGATGCTTCCTTCTGGGCGTTGCAAACGTTTTGACAAAATCAGTATACCCTTCATTCTTCGGTGATAGGTTTAAAAACAGAAAGAAATATTTCTAAACTTTTCGCTAATTTGAAGATTGATGAAGCCTTATACGAAATATTAAAACTTGCGTTTGTTACGCAGTAATTTAGTACGAGTTTATAATATTTTTCATTTAACATTTTACACAACACGGTCCTTTTTTTAAATCGGTTTCGATTTGTAGTCGCCAATATTCTCACCTTTTTACTTTGGAAGATGAATGACATGTGACATTCTAAGGCCCTTGTAACTATTGTAATTGTCACGTCACGGTAGAAAACGTGTATGCTCCGCTCGATCATATTGACATAAGTTTTTGTGTTTGTAATATGTTTGCTTGATGTATAGGATGAAAAGTAACCAAGATTCGCCTCAAATGCAATTCTGATTTTCTTACTTACTCGCTTTTCAATCTAAATTTATTGTAAATCAGCGTTTACCTTATTATTGATTAACATTTTGGATTTTTGAAAATCTCATATAGTGATTTAATATTAAATAGTTTTTCCTCTTATAGTTTTTCTTTTTCTTTATTTTTAAAATTCTTTTTTAACTAATTTTGTAATAATACAACAAATTTATTTCTAATAAATTTTTTTTGTTTTTCTTTTGACTAAAATGAACATTTCTTTTAATTTGTTATTAATTCATTAAATATTTTGCATTTTAATTGTTTTGCTAAGATATATATACGTTTGTGTAAATATTGAGATGTACGTAAATGTAAATGGCTGAGTTATAATGTGAGACGCATGTGTGTATGTATATATATGGAAATGATTGTTCTTTTATAAATAGACATATTTTTCTTAAGTTTTCTTTTGTGTTTTTTTCCAGTAAGTACAACAAGTTTCAGATAATTTGTTTATTTAATTTTTTGCATTTTCGTATTGTTCCATTAATTATTGTAAAAATTTGGCATTGTTCTTTTTTATTTTTTTCATTCTTATTATACTTTCTTATTATACCCAACACCGAAGGATTAGGTGTTACGCCAGATTTATTATTTATTATTATTTATTTACTCGAGATATGCGTTATAAATCTTATATAAGCATAAGGTGTTGAGTCGATGTTGCCATGTCCTTTGTGTCTGTCGTCTGCATCATTATTATTTAACTTTCGCGATAGTTAAGATAAAACGCGAAAAACTTGCGCACATTATATATTAATAATGCCAGAGATCGTGTTAAAAACCATGGATGATATCTTCATTGTTTTTTTTGCAACTTCTAGTAGATATCGATCAGAAACTTTAACAGAATTATAGCAATAATAATTCCGATCAGCAAACGAAATGAATAAAAGTCGCTTGAGGTGGTGGGTATCAGAGATTCGCCACAAGACGAATATAATATGTGTATTATTTTCATGCTTTTATAGAACGAGAACAATTTGTGAGTAATTTTATTTGATTGATAAGTTTTCAATTGAAACCGTTCCCAATTAAAAAAACGAAAAAGTTATTTCTCATATACAGAAAATAATAGAGGACAAAATTAAATGCATTTTAACCGTTGGTTCCCTCTTTCGCTCTTCTCATATTTTTGACATACATTGTAATTTACTTAAAAAATGAATAACTAATTAAAATTACATTTTAGAAAGATGTTTTCTTTTCTATTTTATAAAAAAAAAAAAAAAATAGACTGTTGATTGCCTTTAATCCAAATTTTATTCGCTGTCGCTCTTTGACATAATCATCAGCATTAATATAGATATCTTTTCCTTTTTCTTGAAACAATATGCTTCGAAAATGTTTTCTATAAAAAGAGAAAAACTGAATCACTATGATTGTCTGTCTTTTTTTGCTTTTATAAGTTTTTATTGGAAATTTTTTAATCTGCCACGGCGTCAAGCTTCATAAAAGTTAACGATGTCCAACGATAAGTTTTTGTTGCGGATCATACAATTATCTCCATTCGATTAGCTTTTCTAGTTACTTTCGGTGGTCCTTGTGCTAACTCAGACATGCCGACGTATTTGAAATTAAATATTACAGTTTGTTGACCAAAATTCGCCTCAAATCTGTGATATATATAATGAAAAATTCAATATGAATTCATAAAGGGCTTGAAAATATAAAATTTTATCATGCGGGCACCCCTTTTTCCGCACTTCGGCTTGACGTTTGTCCTTCTCTTCTTGTTAGTTATTGATAGATCCTGTCCAATAATCGGTTCGCAAATCTTTCGAATTTTTGTTTTTTTTCCAAATTTTAATGATAATTTGATGTGAAACACAGTTCGAGAAGAATTTAATTTTTTAAAAACGACATGCGGATGAGGACGCCCTTAATGAAAATTCCTATAACACTTACTCAGTGCTTATATGTATTTCAGGAGGTTTCCCAGTTGCATTTTGTACCACTAAAAACATTTTGGTAACAATTTCAATCACATGAGCTGTTTCAAAAACGAAATCACCCTTCTTTCTACCAAACTCAGACTAAAGCGAAAGAAATAATTCGTATAAAACCTTATTTTTTATTTAAGTGAAAATTTTTTTTTTCATACCGCTTTAACATGAAATACGGCAATATCATCCAAGTAGGGGCTTAGAGACATTCGATAAATTTCTGCCGCGGGCACACGATATTTTATTTGCAAAGTTCTCTGATCTAATAGCAAGAGAGACGAAGTCGATAACACCAAAAGAATAGGTGCAATCTAAATGAGTATGAATAATAAAATTATTAAAGTTCTTGTCTCGTAAAATTTTTTTAATATTTTACCTTCCCACTGGATCTGGTAATTTTATTAATAATATCTGCAAATACCACATATTGATCATTAGTATCCACGCACATTTTCTTCCATTGTTGATTATGTCGCAAGCGCACATAATCACCGATAAATGGATGGGATACGCTAAAAATATATAAATATATATATATACAAAAATGGTCGACTTTTCTCCCTTTACACATGCAGTCCGAGATTGAATTCTCATTTTCTTTATAGAATCTATAATAATTTCTTATAAAAATGTATTATATCTTACACCATTTGCGTTGGAAGGTACTTTAAGTTTACGTGAACGTACGTAACACCCAGAAGGGCTTAAGATGAACCCAACTTTTATTGTATTGTATTATCTAAGCTTGTCTGACCTCTTGTCCGTCTGATGCATCCCCATGTGCTTTTGTGTTCAACCTGCAGGACTTTCATGAACATTATTACTTTGCATGAAAATAATGTGTAATTTTTGTTGTACTATTACCAAAACGAGTGCATAAATGTACAATGTGAAGTAGTGAAGGGTTTCTAATGGTCAGCTTTGTCCGACTGTAGTGTTCTTAGTTGTTTGAAATATATTGGTGGGACCTTGATTATTAATTACTTTTGATCTACTACAAAATTCCTACAAATATGAATCGATCAGCAAGTCTAAATTACAAACTATTACTTTAATTAGGTTCTACTTTGTTTATGTTGCCTTTTCCAAAGCATACAAAAGTTGTTACGCCAAAATTCATCTATGCATTCATTCAACTTATACAATGACTCGTGCTAAGAGGTTCATTACCTCTTAGACGACCTCCTTTATATTTAGTCATTTTTTAATTTTTGAAAACTGTACTGTATATTATGTATCCATTTCATTAACGTATTTTGTAACCAATAATTCATGCTATTCGCTAAGTTAGATTCAACATTTTCTACACTCATCCTTATAACTTCACATATAATAAGTCATATGAAAACCATACTCTTATGCAGAATTCAGTAAAATCGACTTTACCTTCTAACATACGATGCCTTACGATCTTTGAAGATGATACTGGCTGTAACTTTTTCACGCATGCGATTTCTTGATGTTTGATCAAATGAATTGCGATAAATAAAACACTTCCAACGATGGTAAATAGCTCGCAATAAGCGTGAGGTTTCACTAAGAAATTTCGGTGCTGTCGGCCAGTCCATCGACAAAGGACTTAACGTGTTAGGTGGTAATCGCAGCGGTATTGTTAAGAGATATTGTCTCATTTTCCATAAGTGATAATTACGCGATATAACATCTACAGCCCATTGAACTTGACGTTTATATTTCATACTTCGATATTCTTCACGTGCCTGTTAAGCAAACAACTTACTATTAGACGATATTAATTTTCAATAATCAAAAAAAAAAAAATGTGATTAATGGTACCTAATTCTATCACTGGAGATAACTTAAAGCAAACTTTTACAAAATAAATTTGAGAAAATGGCGCTTTTTAATATGAAAGAAATTTCGGATGAGATGAAAGAAAGAACAAAGGTAAAAACAGATGGAAAGAAAATATGTGTACAGTTTAACAACTGTGAGACAGCGCTAGCTGCCCCGAGTTCTACGAACCTCTGTTCATCATATTAAATAGAATGCTTAAGTGAACCTATCAAATAGATTACACATTTATGTAATTTCCTCAATCAGTTAATCACTATGAAGAAATTACAAAGAAATATTGCACGAAGATATAAATATAAATTAAAATTATTACAGCAGTAGAGTTGATAGAATGTCTTATTCGTTTTGTATTCGTCCAGTTATTAGTGAACTGATATTGCAATTTCAAGATTAAGTATTTTCCTACAAATACAATTGACAAAACGATGAATGTATCTTTTCATAATTCCCAGAATCTTTTAAGCTTTAATAGAAAGTTTGCTGTAAATTATTGTCCACGGATAAGATTTTCAAGAATTTCAGAGATGCTTACTACACGATAAAGACTCCACATGTGTTTGCGTCCAGTAAATGGAATGCCATACCGACACTCCTTAATTTAATGAAATCAAAAGACATGCATTAAAATGTAACAAAATAGTAATAACAGAAACGAAAACATGCAAAATGTAAATGAATTTATATGCTCAATACTTACTCGCCACGTGCGCCAAGCACTAGATATCACAATTTGACTGTTGCGTTTGCACAAATAGAATTTCCTTAATCGATACATACGAAATGTTTTTTGTATCAGTATCGCCAGATCATTGATGCGACCCTTACGAAACTGTTCCAATTCGTAAACGGTACGTGGACTACGTACGAACACGTTTTTTGTGCCAATTGTAAATTCAGCAGACGGCAGGGGTAAACTACGTATAATGATGGCGATGCCTTCTACAATAGTGCCACCATGATAATGAGGCCATGTTATATTACTCAAAAGTTTATAGCGTACAAAAAATTTTGCATGGGGCATGTGAAAACAATGGCCGGTGCGACACAAATGCACCAAAGGCATTAAAGACATATAACGCACTTGATGTTGCACCAAAGCAATATCAAAAATTCGTGATTGACGGCACTCGTTCGGTTTAATGCAAAAGACATAGTGCGAACGACGAGGTTTAATGATGGCGAGTAATGTTTGCAATTGCGTGCGTATATTGGAACTTAATGTGGTGGGTTTTTTAGAGGCCTGACGGCGTGGATTACCCTCCGGAAAAAGGCTTTGTACTAATGGCAGATTGCTTTGATACAAGGCTGAACTTATATACTTAGGCAATACATCGGAATTCTTCTCCAGAAAATATTGCACCGAATAGTTGACCACGTTGGCAAAGTGCCGTATACGAAATGCCATGCTATTCGGTCCGCAAATCATAAAATTTGGATGACCGGCACAACATTGCTGTACGCGTTGCAGTAGCATGTCATTTGTGGTTAGGTGGGGTTCGTTGATAAGGCTCAATATCCCGTAACTTGGTTTGTCAATTAACTCGCATATCGATTCATTATCAAAATAATCAATACGGGTCCATTCTAAACCTTCACGGGCATAAAGTTCTTGTTCTACACGTAGTACATTGTGCACAAAATGCTGATGAATTTTTTCAGCGCCATAATTTATAGCAAACTGTTCAAATGAATTACATTCCAGCGACTCGAAACCGTAAAAATCTAATAAAGCTAAATTCTTTTCACGTTGCATTGATTTGAGACTGTCGTTGATTTTGTTAACTAACCAAGTAAACAAACGGGCATACAAAGTTCGGCACAACGTATTGCGGGCTATTGAAGCCTGACGAGCGTCCATATCACAACCTACGAAGAATAATATAGTTAAAGTTGGACTTTTTTTTTTAATCATAACGTTTTAAGCTTGCTTACCCACATCTTCCTGTGTACTATTTGAGCTAGTAGCTCTTGTAAGACAATTAATTAAGATTTGAGCTTCTAAATTAAGTAGATGAGCCGTCTCTTGTACTTCTAAATCCCGCAACCGAAAAAGGAAAGGAAATCTTGACCTATTTAAAGCAATCATTAAAATATTTATAATAAGGGATATTTACCATAAAAATTTGATATCTGGCAGCCCTCGGTGCCATCAATATTTGTAACAGGTACAAACACAAAATTACCCAACTTTAGAACCACCGCTATTACTCGAAATATCGCATTGATTTCATCGCATGACATACCCAAAACATCTAAAGATTTCTGAAAAAGAGAAAAAAATGCTTTTTTTACTTTCAAAAAAAAAAAACAGAAAAAAAAATTAAAATCCTTTATACTTTTGTATAATGGAAATTGGTCCGATCTTCCTCCATGGCACTGGTATTTTTTAAAATTTCATATTTTTCCAAATTACGATAAAGCTTCAAGGATTCTGTAAGGCGAACAAATAACGATATTTTTTTCTTCAAAATTTTTAATAAAAGTATTTAAACCTACTTAATAGTGCCAGATCTCCGCCAAGCAATAATTGATAAAATATATGAAAATTTCTTTCGCCAATGGCGATATTTGTTACGCGCGTCTGAAATATCCATTGAAAAAGTATTAAATTACTACTCATTTTTAAAATGCAAGAATTAATGATGTTCTATGAAAAACAAACCTTCTCCAACATATCTTTTTTGTTACAGATAGAGACATGTAATGTAAATTCATAGAAATTTCTAGAAAAATAATTTAATTAGAAACTAGGAAAAAACTTACAATGCGTAATATGAACACCTATGGGATCACCTTTAAAATCGACCTCAATATCAAATAATTTTCCCTAAAATTAAAAAAATAAATAAATTAATAGAAAAGATATAAAAACTCCTTAAACTAGATCTTATTTTATCAAATATTTTACATTACTTATATGGAAGACATCTAATGATAAATCTTTTATATGATTGAACCTCATTGACAAGCACAAAATAATGTGAGAGAACGACAAACGATAACTGCGTACAATAGGAAACCACAGAGGTGGATATTTCGAAGGACTTAAATCGAATTCGGATGAGGTTTTATGCTTTTTACGAGTCTGGACGATGGAATAGTGTACCCATACCAACTGTCCGAACTTGCATTTTGTCGCATTCAATATACGAAATTCTAAACAATATTTAGTGCTATTCCCGGCATTATCGTCAGCTATAGTTACATTGCCGCGGCGTTGACGTCCGTAAAGCGCTGTAGCAATTGACGGTAAATTAGTTGGTGCATATATGAATTCTGTTTCCAATTGGGCTTGTTGTTGTTTCTTCAGGACATTGGATAAGTTATTTCCATACAAACGATACTGACCTTTCAGCGTCTCGGTCTTGTTTTTTTTTTTTGTTTTATATTTCTCAAGTACTTAACTGCCGGGGCGAGGGCATCATAAAGACCGCGACATCGGTCAGAAATCTTACACAACGATAGTATTCCATCAACCGTACGGGACAATGTTCAATAAACATTTGACACCATGTTGCATAGCGTGGTATAATAGGTCAATCAATGATAGCCTTGATCAATCCATAAAAACGATTTGTGTATTCAGTAAACTCACAGACTATAGCACTTATTGATCAGAAATTAGACTCAGCCATGTAAATACTCGACGCGATAAAAAAAAGCTTTTCATTACCTGTCTTCGAAACGAGCACATTATTCTTATATTTTTGGGAATTTCAATAGTTTGTTTTGGTCTGCTAATTTCTAAATCTGTTATTTAACTTACATAGCGACTAGAATTGTTATTTTTCAAAGTTGACGCATTCCCCATGGCTTCTAAGAATACATCAGCATACAGAACACAATCTCTTAACCGTTTTAAGGGGTCTTTATGTCTGCGTGTTGAAGGTTGCGAGTGTTGTTGCTCTTGTTGTGCTGCAGTCATTGCTTGACTTAATTTGTGAGCATCGTACAATGAGATGCGATGTGTTGAACCCATTAAAGATGAACGTTCATCGCGACTACCATAACTTTCGGTGGAATGCTGGCGAGTCAAATTTGAACAACTACCACGTTGTATGTGAGTCGATGAGCATGCAGATAAACTGCGTCCAGGATTTAATTGCGGGTGTAATGTTCTTAGGAAACCTAGTTTACGTTCTCGATCCTCTTTTTCAAGACTTTGAGCTCGCGTACATTTACTATGACCACACTGTCGGCACCCTGAACTATTAACGCCAAATTTTGATGATGGTGAAGCAGCTGAAAATGCTGTAGAACAGGCTGTTCTTGATGGCGTGGCAGTGCTGCAAGTGACTTGAGTAGCTTGATGATGTTTAAAACACGATTTAGATGGAGCTCCGGCGCTACCTGAAATAGTAGTTGTAGGTATAGGTATATGACTACGATGTACAGCGGCTGTTGTTGTGTGTAATGTTGTATCGTGAATTTGAAAATTTTCAGTGCTTTTATGATGCGAAAAATCGAAATCAACCATTTTTTCGCGAATATTGCGTTTCCCGTGACGTTCAGAACTTTCGGCACGTACACGTTGCTGCACAACCATATCACAACGTCTCGCTGTGGGAGAAGGTGATTGGCGCCTTTGGCTTCCAGAGGCTAAGCATGAACTAGCACTTGCGGTAGAAGTGGTATTCTTACAAAGCATATAATTTGAAGTAGGACCAATAGAACAACTGCTGGAATTGCGTCGATGTCTATATACTGTTGACGAACAACTACTTTGTACTCCGCCAGCGCTGGAGCTTATGGATGATTGTTTTTTCAGAGCGCCAGAATGTGATTTATCTTGTATTTGTGTAATAAAATTGACAATCATTTTAAAAGATTCAGTTTTTCCTGAACCCCCTTCACCTAGAAATTAGAAAAAATCCTGGACTTAGTATTGGATGTGAAACCAAAAATACATTGCAATACCTGTTAATAAAATGCATTGATCCTCACTCTGATCTTTAAGGGATTGAAAGGCTAGGTTGGCAAGACCATAACTACAATTTTAATCATTATGCATGTAAATAAACGTTGAATATTTCCTTAACTAGTTTTATAACTTACATATGTGGTGGCAATTGAAAGATACCTTTACTGCCATAGCTGCGTATAACTTCTGAAGATTGTTCTGATATGTGATGATAGGGATTGATAGCTACCACTGATGTGCCAATGTACGTCTGTATGTATGTAAAATGAATTTGCATATGCTCGTTATAAATTCATCACAATTAACTTACATATATATGATCGCGTTTATAACGCTGATGAATATTATTAATAAAATTATCCTCTGAAAGATTTTCTAGTAAAACTGAATCCCAAGTACCGATTTCTTGTTCCATTTTGGTGTTCAACCACCAGAAGGCAAGTGTGTTTGTTTGGTATTTAATTTCTAATAAACCAACAAAAATTCAACTGAAAAAAAAATTACATTTAAACCCTTGTGAGTGAAAGCATCCATTCTCAATGAAAAAAGGAGTAAATCTTAGCAGTCAGTGACAATCTTTTAAAGAATCATTAAGGGTTTTGATTTTTTTTGGTTGGAAGAATATCGATTTTATATTCTACGAGGATAAGATACAACGCAACCGATAGCAATTTTAATTTTTTATTTTTAAAAATTATATATGTTTTTCACATTATTAATTCGACAACTTTTAGATCCTAAGTTTATTCTAAATGCGGTTTATGTTTTAGATGTCGACTTTTTCTTTTTTTAAATCCATGCTTAGTTTTTTCACAAGTCAATAATTGCATCAAAAAAAAAAATGTGAAATGTTTT
Source organism: Glossina pallidipes (assembly GCA_000688715.1). NCBI lineage: Eukaryota > Metazoa > Arthropoda > Insecta > Diptera > Glossinidae > Glossina > Glossina pallidipes. Next base: position 276,302 of record KK499978.1, read on the forward strand.
GCATAATAAGTGCAAAATGCAAACTTTATAACGCTTTAACCACAGTATTTATTTTTTCACCACATAATGTAAAGGTTGCAGACATCTTTTATAAGATTTATCGACTTTTTAATACAAAAAATTAATAGAAAAACAAACTTAACAAACAATACAAAAAACATATAATATATCTTCTTTTTCCTTCTGATAAAATTCTTATTCTTATTAATAGACGACAACTATCTTTTAAGAGAAAGAGAAATTGATGTTGTGCTGGTTTTTCAATCTCTCTCTCTCTCTTTTTTACTCAAATAAACCTAAACTACAACCAAATTGCAGCAAGTCAAATGTAAACGAAAAACATATGTTTTTGACGACTTTCAAGTTGATGTTGCATTCACTTAACAGAGACGAAATGTCTTCTTCTTGGATTTTAAGATCGTATTTTAAATATTGAAATTGTTCGTATTTTTACGATGACAGGAATTGATGCAGGAAGGTCTCGAAAAATGGTTTCTTAAGATTCGTTTTCGTATGAGATCAAGAATTTAATTGCGGGAGCTATACTTCAAGATAAAAAATGTTAGTATTTCTTTAGCTGTAACGTACCTTTTGTAAGAAGGAAATTGTATCGTAAGCAAAATAAAGCCGTTTAAAGAAGGATATACGACTAAAAAGTATATATATATGATATATTTTTAAGGCCCCAGATACATAAATTGGCATTAATGCAATTAAATAATGGCAAAGTAAATCGACAGTGTTTCATTCGCATTTAAGGAGTTAGCACTGTCCCTTAAGTCTGCCGTAATCAGGTGTTTACATTAGTATTCCAAGAATAGCGATCTAATGTTTTCCTTGCAAAAAGTAAGTAAATAATTTTATATTGATCGTCAAAGATAGTAAAGGTGAATGCCTTCCATAATAGTTGACAAATTTGGGACGCAGTATTGCATTGCAGAATATAAAATGCACTGCTTCTATTCATACAACCACGGTTTGTTCCAAAGTGCAAGCTGGGCGTTATCGCATAACTCCTAGAAGGGACCGGCCGCTCACTTATGAAATGGCTTATCCACCTCACTCAATAGCTCACCACAAAAGCTGGAATTCGTGGAACACTTGTAAGAGCAACATCAGAGTTACTGAATTAATTCATGGTTGTCACGTTTTTGTTCTTTTTCTCGCAGCTACAATGTTGGATGGTCAACGGCCTTCACAGACGGCCATTGAAGATTTATTTATACGTAAATTCATGACAGGCACTTGGCATTCTTTGATAGTTTCTGAAGTCATTATAAAGCGCCAACATAATATGATCCGAATCGCAGCCATTGTACGTCAAGCAATTTCCGCTCGTAAAATGTATTTTCTTAGCAGCTATACCGAAGAATTGCTTTCCTACTGGGTACAATGCCCCGTTACATTAGAATTACAAACAGTCGCTGATAAAAAAGATGTTGTTTTTAAATATATTTAAAAAAAAAAGAATGGATTAAAATGAAATAGGCTTCAAATCTTTCAAAAAGCGGTTTAATTTTAAAAAAATCGCAAATCAATTGTACCCGAATGCAGTTTCTGCCATTTGCTTGAATTTGGTTTCGAGTGAAAAATTATGCTTTTGTTTGCGTTTTTGTAAACTTCTTTTTAAAAATGTATATATTAAATTTTTTTTTTTTTTGGTCCGGATTTTTGGTAAGTGTCCCCCGGGTTAACAGTTAAAAGAACATCAGTTTCTCTCCCTATGGAGACAGGGTCTGATCTAATTACTACACATCCACGTCCACCATTTTGGGCAAGGATGTTAATAAAAACGCTAATAAGATTTTAACACAGAAAAAATTTAAAAGGAAATCTTTTATTTCCAAACCTGCTCCTAGTTCACCTCCCAAGCCGTCTGTAACAAGATCTCAACGACCAATAATTTCGAACGACAATTTGCGTTGCTCGGAACTTGATAGATTAAAGAATGTATCCGTTCAATGATCCCTCAGAATCTTGTTAAGGAATTTGAAGAAAAAATGTTTTATTGTGCTAATTCTCGCTAAGATCAAGCGCCTAGTACTACGAGTAAATCCGTTGGGGTTCCCTTTTTATTTAAAATATGATATCGTTTTTACAATATAATATTCAAAGTGTTCGCCGTAACATTTTTGGATTTTTACTTGAATAATATTAACTTCTGCATCTTAAACGAAGTTTTTTTGAAGGATGAGAATTTTTTTGAAGTTAAAGTGACGGCTATGGTGGTGTTAGTATACTAGTTAAGAAAGGCGTCAATTTCAGACGTATACCCTACAATTCTTCCGTTAGGTTTATCATCAACAAAACCATGAATTTTCAATCGCATCTTTTCATACCATTACGCTACCTTCCACGCAATGTTAATGTACAATTTTTAATGGTGAGGTTCAAAGATTATGTGACTTTCTTTATGGTGAACAAAATGTGATCCTAGCTGTAGATTCCAAAGCTAGACATTGCTTGTAAGGCGATCAGGTCTCGACTACCAAAGGCAAGATGCTTGTAAATGCCATCAATGGCAGCAGTTTTCATGTTTTAAATAATGGTATTCACTGTAAACGGAGGGGTCGCACGGCGGTGTCTTGGTTCTAACCTCTTCTAATTCAATTATTTTATCATTTAACTGGAACACGACTAACGTTTCTATTGGCAAAAGCGAACACTCTCCCATTTTATTTCACAGTCTCAACAATTCCGTTAAAAAAATATAAATGTACTTAATTGATTCATCATAAAAAATGAAGCTTGTGTAATATCACAGCTTATTAAAAGATTACTTGAATAAGTTAGGCTACTTCGGTATTCAAAGAACATTTGAATTCCATTCGTTTTATGGTTTTTTTCTATAATTTTTAAATTATTTATTTACAATCATGGCTTTTGTGAAATTTTTTTCAGATTGAAGTAAATGTACATTTTTTCCCTGATAAAATTTATTGTGTAATATATAAAATGTTGAATAAAACAATGACTAAAAATACACAATACTCCAGAAGCGAAGAGAAAATATTAAAAAACAACATACGAGTAAGAACCGGGAATTGTATGTGTCTCCTTCAGCTATGGTGCAAAATACAAAATCGAAAATATCCAAAAAAAATATAAATTAGTTTACACTGTTTTTCTAAGAAAAAAAGTCATGTCTTTATCTCTCTACATTGGAGTTATACGAGCTGAACTAGTAGAAACGTTTACGCGAATTTTTTTCCTTGAAGTAAGAAATTGCGAAAATGGCGACTCCAACCGCTATCAACATGCCAAACAATAGAATGAAAAAGATTTTCGCATTCGACATACTTGGTTTCGGATCATCCTTATGTTCTCGAGGCGGTTCAAATGTTTTAGCGTTAGGTATAATATTTGCTCGGGCCATTATCATTTCGGGCTGTAATTATGAAAAAGTTATTTCACGAACAAAATGAAACTTAGTTATTACATACCGTTACATTTGAATCTAGATCATAAAATTTAAAACTATATATATCATGATTGTCTGATAAATCACCGGTAGTAGCCGAGATACCAAAGAAATAACCCGTAGGTAATTCCACATTGTTAACGACAAAACAGTTTTTCCATTCGCCCCGATTCTCCATATCGGTCGACACAGATAAAATATTATTTTCGTAGCGTATACTGATGTGTGTGTCAAAATTGTAATTGCGAAAACGTACTTCGCAACCGGCTAATTGGGTATGTGTTCCATCACGGTCGTGATCGTAGCTCCAAGTGGAGTTGTTAACCATTGCACTTAAATATGGATGCTGGTGCTGAAAATCAATTTTAAAAGAAAATAAAGCAATATTCTTGCCTGTATAGTGTTTACATACATTATAAGGAATTAATATAACTTATATAAAATAAAGAGTATCTCTGAAATGATGAAGGAACAAAAACTTACGTTATGAGGTCCATTGTGATTACTATAAGTGTCTAATATAACTACTAAACCAGAAAAATGATCTTTACTGCCGAAAACTGTCCCTGGTTGCATACGTTCCTTGGTGTACCATATGGCAAAACCGTCACCAAATAATTCTGTACCTTTGCCGTGAACTTTAAAAGTCACATGAATCTCCCAATTCACAGTCATGCAAGGCTGAAGTTATTAAAAAAAAAACTTTCCTTGAAAAATCATATCGCATAACTTTAGCTTTTTAATTCACCGGAAAATTCCAAATAGCTCCACTTTTTGATTGCTGATCTGGCGTCAGCCTTATGTAGTTGCTAGTAACAACTGTATGACCCATGAAATCCCAATACGGCATATTCACACCAACACCTTTAACGAACGTATAATTAATTTTTCAGGTTATTTCAAATAAATAAACATTGAATTTACCTTGGAAAGGTCTGACTAGGGAATGTTCCCTTTTCATATAATGACTACTACTAAGAACGCAGTCGTTCATTAGAGCGCCCATTAAAAAAAGAAGAATATTTTTTATGTAGTTCTTTAGCACCATTTTGCAATTGCAATTTGATATTATTTCCAATGTAATAAATGCTTGATTTTATAAAAACGCTCTTTGGTTTAATGTTTAATTTTATTAGTCGGCTTTTACGTTTTTCACTTTGACAGAAATAAAACGAAGTGTTAACAATTTTGTGTATTTCGTTTGGCGTTTTTGGAGAATAATTAAATAAGTCACTTATTGACATAAGTGAAGTTATCAAATGAACTACCGGCAACATTGTGTGTGTTAAATTGGCCACTGTATCTAATTACAACGTATACTACACAACACTGCTAATGAATACGGTAATGAATGATTTGCTGATTTGTACGGGAAGAAGAAGACAACTTATACTAAGTAAGACGGAATATTACGTGTCATTTAACTTGTTGGTCGGTCAAAAGACAAACCTACATTACTCCGCAAAATGAGAACGCCTCCGTTTTTTAAAAGGAATAAAAAATTGGCTTTTTGATTATTACACAAAAACAATAGCAATATTATAGTGTATCGAACTTTAATTTTTTTTCAATATCTTTATAACGGGCAAAAACAAGCTTCAAAATTCCCATAAAGTACATTAATTAAAGGGGCATGTTAATTTTGCCAAAACGTTTGCAACACCCAGAAGTAAGCGCCAGAGACCACACAAATTGCGTATATTGTTGATCAGCACCAAATTTTGATCTGATTTTAGCAAGTCCGCCTCATCATTCGTGCATCTGTTCGTATGTCCAACTATGTAGTATCTACAGAAAACTTTCTCCTGTTCGTTAATATGAAGAAATCGGCATGTACCTAAACATGTTCGTTTGTCCATATGTCCAACTATGTAGTATCTGAAGACCTCGAGTTCGTCAATTTGTAAAAGTATTCGAAAATTACCCAAATCGGTCGAAGGACATGCCTACAACGCCCACAGGTCTACGCAACAAAAACTGTGCACATCTTTGCTTTGCTTTGCTTGTTTACTCGTAAAATGCAACACATCCGTCACATAAAGTTGCACTTTTATTCTGGAAAACTCAATCGCAACCACCCAATGTTATAAAGTATGAAAATTGAATCCTTTTCCTTTTTTTAGCCGGTAATTCAGTCCCGACCGAATCGGTCGTTATTAATAGTATCTTTGTCCGTTTAGCGGGTTTAGAAAAACTTCTAAAGTTGCTGAATGCTTTCAAAGTTGACTTTCATCCTTGTGATTTACAAAATCATGATTGAAAACAAAGTTACTTTTATATACTAAGCAAACTTTTTATTCAAGAATTTATATATAATATAAATATAACTTAAATTAAAAGAGAAAGAAGGAGATAATGAGATATGTTCTATACCATTATAGTCTTCCCTCTCGAAGGATTTACACTTTTAAAGTACAATATATTTAAAAATCTATAGAAATGTGATATAAAAATTAAATATAAAAAAAAAAAAAATAATGAGAAATGTCTTCAGAAGGGTAAAAGTAGATATAAAATTTTAAATAAAAGAAAAATGTCCTTAATTGTATAAAATTAAATGTTGGCGAAAAATTGTAAATTGTGAGAAAATCAAAAAAAATCTTAAGTTTTATTTTTATTAGGTTTTTTACGTTTGTTTTTTAAAGCTTAACAGAAGAGTACATAGTTTTGCAATAAACTTGTGTTAAGAAATTGGTTTTGATTTATATTTTACTTCTTAAGTTCAAATAAATCGCATATAGTGTTAATTTCCCGTTTTCAAGTGAAAGAGATATCTATTTTTAATATTTATATATAATTTTCCTTTTTTTTTCTTGTAAACATACTAGTATTTAGTCTTGGAGTTTCAATTATCCTTTTTAAGCATTATATTTTGAAAACATTTGACGTGTGCGTTCATTTAATATTTGCAGTATTAAAACTGAGCTTCACACTTCCTTCATAAGTAAATACTAATAACCAATGAACTGGTTAATTTCTTAAGTAGTCTAGAAAATATTGGCTCTTCTATAATGAGACGTCTTTAGTTTATCTAATGTTTGTATATTTTGGTATGAATCGATTGAGAAGTAAAGATATGGATATTAAATTTCTTGAAGGAATTAAATTTCTTCTTTCTTTCTCATATTTCTTTTTTATTTGGATTGATCTTCCACAATATTTTATTAGAAAGAGATTGAAAAGCATCATAAAATTTTTTAAACTGCCATTGGGAACACACGATTTGAATAATTTTTCCAAACCCGTTTACTCGCTAACAGTATGAATAAACTTTTTATTATTGTGCTGCCGGAATTTTCAATACTGAAATTGAGTTTTCCCTCGATTAAGAAAACTTTACAAAATTCTTGATCTGTGCTCTCCTGGTCATCAAAAATAGAATGTAAAACAAAAAATATTCCTTCGACGATAGAAAGTAAAAAAATAAGTGTAATTAATGACAAATTTTCTGTCTTCCAATAAAATACGACTGTGTATATCTGACGGACAGACTTTCATATACTATACAACTTCTACTGACTTGATCTCTCACTATTTTGATAATACGAAAATTTTCTTTTGTCGGTAAATTTGTAGTGCGGTCGATACAAAGGAATGGAAGCAAGCTTCTGGAAGATATTAATTTGTTTAAATATATCAACTTTTGTATATTATATATTATCGTATCCCATTGAAGTCAAATAACTTTTGAGTTAATGAAAAACAAAAAGAAAAATGCGCCTTTGTTAAGCTCTTTCTTAGGTTCATAGTTGAACACTATCTTTCTGATGAACTACAATATTTAAAACTTTCAGTTTATTTGATATAATTATGAAAATTTATAAAATTGCATTTGACTAATCCGAATGCAATGAGATTGCGCTTCGAATATTTATCGTTCGAATATGGTTTGAAGAATATAGCGTAGTCACACAAGTATCCAAAAAAAATTAATTTGTGAACGCTACCTACAATCGAGATCAACATTTTCTTCAAATCTTCTTAATCACAGTCAAAAATGGGGCGAAACATGACATTAATGAAGAAATATCCCTTAAGTTCTTAGTAAACAATAGATTACGATTAAAAAGTAATAATGAAATCGTTAAAATTCATAACTAAATAGGACTTATTTTCAGTGATCGTAAATGTGTTGTGTATGATAATGGCATAATAATGTTAACATGTTTACATAAGTATTTCTTCCATTCCGTGTTCACATGTTTAATAATTATTTTTATGCATAGTAACTCAAAATTATGGATTAGTACAAATAACTGTTGTATTAAATTTATTGTTTTTATAATTTCTAATTATGTTATCGTTGAATGATTCTCATACGTAAATGATATACTTTCAAGTGTCGCCACACATATTTTGTTTTACAAAAAATTAACTCAAGTTTAATGTTTTTATTTTCTCGAACCAATTGTTGTTTGTTGCCTCTGTGCTACAGCTATCCTGGTCACGTTCGTTGTTGTCGGTTTTGTTTTAACTTGGCTATGCATGGATAGTGTATTATTTAGTGATTTGCCAGCAACACTTGTTGAAGTTTTAACATTTTGTGTGGAATTCCTGTTAAGTTTGTTTTGTTGTTTATTTTTTGGTTCATCTATTTTACGCCTAATACTAGCAATATGACTTTGAACTTGATTAATTTTAGCAGCCGCATTTTGGGCAGCCGTCGCAGCAGTAGCGCTGTTTATGGTTGAATTACTACGAGATGGAGGTGTAGTCGCGGATATGCGAGTTGAAAGCACTGCTATACGGGCCGCCGCATTTGTGGTTACACGTATATTAACATTACTATTTGCTCTTTGGGGACCAATAGTTGGACCAGCCAGACGTCTATTTGAAATTGGATTGACCAACTTACGTGTAGCAGCTGTTTTTTGGGGAGAACTGTTTGCGGAACTTGCTGTTAAAGATTGTCGTTTCGTGGGTAATTTGGATGTGCGTTGACGTGTAGGACTGGTTTCTTCGACCACCGGTACTACAGTTTTATCTATTGACGGTTCTTCTTTAACAAATGTACCCTGTCGCTCTAAGCAAGATTGTGGATTTTCTTTATCTTTTTTTATGGCTACCGAAGTTGTTACTTCATTGGTTTTTCGATTTTGCACTAAATTGCTATTGTTTGTTGTCAAGTTGTCAATACGTTTGCGCAAAGTGTAGTTGCTTACATTAGCACCGGATAGGCAGGTTGATTTATATTTTGTGCTGGCATTACTATTTTGTCTAGAACTTTCCCTTATGTTGTTGCCTTTATTAATACGTTGATATTGTTTGCTATATGGCGAAATGTATTGTACCCGTTTACCACCACGTAACGCTTTTGCGTTAGCTTCGGGTTTCCCTTTTTGCAAGCCAATAACTTTGAAATTTTTATCACTATCAGGTCTGACAATACGTGGTCTCGGTATTTCCGATGTTTCGTCATTTTCATCGTCATCGCTTGAATGACTGATGTTAAGATCATGTGTTGATTCCGTTTCGGAATTTTGGTCACCCTCAAAGCTATTGAAATCAGTTTCTATTTGACTGGTTGTATTGATTGTAGATGCACTTTGAAACTCATTACAAAATGTCGTGGGAAGGGGATTCCCGTCGACATTACCACTCAGGCTATCCAAGGTATGTGTTTCTATATTATTTGTTATTGAAGTGTATACAATTGTTTGCGTTTTATAACGGTCCTGACTAGAACGTCTTCTGCCTCTTGGTGTAGCATGGTTATCGTACCCTTTTTCACTTGTAGCTGCACTAATATTCATATCTGTAATTTCAACACTTAATGTTTCGTCCGGTTGAGCTTCAGCTTCAGCTATACGCAACTTTAGTTCTTCGCTCATAACTCTATCAGCTGCCACAGTATATGTTTTGAAACGATCTTTGGCAAGCTTTCGTTTTTGTTTTGGTGTTAAATTACGTTTAACACCTGTCCCAGAAAGGGTTAAAGACTTTCTAGGTGTACTCTCAACTGAGCTATAATCGTTGCACTCAGAGGGTAAAGAAGTTGAGTTGCTTTCATTTATGGTTAAATCATCAAATGGTATGTTATCACAACAACTTTGTAGTGTCATGGTGTTATCATCACCGCCGGCTGCTGTTTCGTAATTTGAGTTGGTTACAGTTGTAGCCATGCTATGGCAATCTTCAGCTACTTCGGACTGAATGCTAGCCACACTAATCATGGAGTCGAGTAATTCATCCATTAACGATGGTGGTTTAATATTATCTAACATAAAATTGCAACTGGACATTATACTTTCTGCGCTACCTGATAAATGTGGCGGTAAATGACCTAGAGCTCTTCGGGCGACTAAACCATGTGGTAATGATTTTCTGGGGAATTTTGGTGATTTACTGGACAATTGTGGACTATGCGGAGTTAATGATTGCTTTTGCAACGGGTTGACTTGGTTAGCAGTATAGTATCCATTATTTAAAGACGTGTCATGGTAATAGCTAGACATATTGACTGAATCCATACCAGAAGGCGGCCGTATATTATCTAGATCCAAACTATTTATACTAAAGGTCATCTCATCATCTTCACGTGTGCATGTTTGAAAATTTGCAGCTAATTTACGCGCCTCTTGAGCTATAAACGTAGAATTGGTCATGGAATCACCATTAAAGAACAAACCAGTAGTGGCGGCTGCTGTTTGCACTTTTCCACCTAATTTAAAATTAATAGCAGTGGTTAGATTTTGTGGTACTGTTTCGTTGCTTTCTTTAGGCTCCGATTCAATTTTCAAAGTGCTCTCTGTCTCTGTACAAGCATCTAAGGAATTGGGTTGTGTTAAGCCAATGTACAACTCAGTATCTTGCTGCTCGATGTCCAAAAAATTCATAGACATCTCAGCCATACCTGCGTCTTCATTTGGTAAATTTTCAGCAAAATCATTAAGATCTTTAAAGTCAGCTGTTGTTGCTTGATCTTCATCGTAGTCACCGTCTAAATCTTCTATATCGTTACCATTATCGTAACTTAAGGAAGCAACTTTAGGTGCCGTTACACTTACACTTGGAAAGCTAACATCATTAGGACAAGTATCCTCATTCCAAGTGTTATTGGAATTGCTGCCGTTACCTTTCGATAAACTGTACGTTTGAGTGTTAATTGCTGCACAATTCTCTCCATTGGTGTTGGTATTACTTGTTCTTTGCTCTGCTGAAGACACAAACTCCATGGTTAATCTTTCTACTGACTTCAGCATCAAATCGGGATCCTTGTGTTTATCTGATGCATTATTTGCCGTGCTGTTGCTGTCAGGAAATTTAGCATCAAAAGATACTGTAGTTTCCATAATAAAAGACTCATTGGATTCGTCACTTTGGTGTGTGTCAATTCCACTTATTGAATCACAATTATCAAGATCACCTTCCGTTGCGGACGTTTTAGATCCAAAACCGTTCATTGTCTCGTGAACGTTCTCGTGATTTGGATGATTTCTGTTTGGTAGTGCAGCTGGACTCGCCGGAGGAGTGTTTTTTTGAACGCCTATGACGTCTTCGAGATTGTCTGGATTCCAATTCCTGGGTAGAATGTTGTTGATGAAATTGTTCTTCTCTACGTCTGGAGCTGCCGTTGTGATGGTAGTGGTGGCGGGAGTGGTGATGGTGATGCTGGTGTTGGTGATGATGTAATTGGCACTTTTGGGGTGAGACGCTTCTTCCATTTGTGCAGCTGCAGACGTAGCCTGCCCGTTTTTTGGCTGGGCATTCAACAACAATAAGGCTTCACGAGTTAAGGATGTCTGCTTATGGGACTCTCCTATTTTCTTCATGATGCCCGTGGTTATACATTCCATAAGGAGTTTTTCATCCCGTCTTTCCTGTTCACGTAAATGACGATTAGGTGGTAACAATCTTCCTTGTACGGACAGTGAATCATATTGTTTTAGATTTGGATTTGATTTAGTCGTAGCCGAATCACTGCTGCCTGTTCCCGATTTTTGTCTACGCAGCGCAGCGCTATGCGAGTGTTTCCGTGAGTTGCTACTACCAGGGCCGCCAGTTGTAGTGGCATTTGAATCTCTCTTTTTATGCATACCGGTCAAAATGCATAACTCCAGCAACGATTTTGACTGATTATCATTCGAATCACTAGAGTCAACTGAACTAAAAGACTCGTTACCCGCTTGCGTCGATGCATAATTTCGTCTTGCATTGTTAGTGCAGAAACCAAGATTTGATTTTGGTCTATTACATCCAGCGGCAATTGCCTTTAAGAAAAATAAATGAATACATTCCATTAAGGAATCATTCCATCACTAACCTGACTTAGCAAGTTTGTATCGTCTTCAGATTCAATGGATAAAGAACTAAGTGAGTCATTTTGCCATTCCCTTCTACTATCCTCTACAATAGTTAACGGTTGATTTCGGTTATTTTGTTCCACTAAAATCTCCTTATCTTTGGATAACATTGCATTATTCTCCGCTTTTTTATTGCTTTAAAATAAAATAACGGTCTTATTAATCCATAAAATTTTTAATGTATATATGAAGCTTACTTTGTATTATCAGCACATTTCAGTTTAACAGCTGGTCCTACTAAACTAGAACCTACGGTTAAATTAGACAGACCGGAAGCTACTGAAAAATTGCATGGACTGTCCTCTACACCATATTTATTAATTTCATCATTAACTGGCAAATATGGCGGCAAAGCATTGCCACCCTTACGTAACATTGCTATAGGATCTAGTTCTTCCACTTGGGAGCTTACCATGTTTCCAAATTGTTTTTTAGTTGACTGATCTTTTGTTGAAGATTTTTTCATCCCATCTCTTATACACTGTTGTAAAATATCGAAATTATTAACCGCAGCGCTGCTTTCTGATGCATTGGAGGACATATCATCCGAAAGATTCAATGAACGTCTAGTCGCTGGTACTTGCATCTCAGTTGACGTAGCAACTAATGGTCGTCTTAATATCCCGTATCCAGCGTCTTCTTTAGGTTCGTGAGTGCTTGAAGACGTTGATATGGATGACAGATTTGTGTTGCTACCCACTTTAGAAAGTAAAGCCGGAGTGTCTTCAGTACAGTATTGCTTGGGCTCGTCATGAGCGACATCTTGATTGGTAGAGGGTTCATTTGAACGTTTCGAGTATGAGCTAGGCGCTGCTGCACGGTTCATTCCCATGTTTATGCAGTTGGCCAAAAGTAGGTTATCAATTTTGTCTTCACCCTCTTCTCCTTCCGATATGACATCATTAGTTGGCTGGTTAGTTTGCGTTTGCTGCGTTGGCTCTTCATCTAAAATGCTCAAATTACTTAAACTGGTAGCTGTTGAAAACTGAGCTGGCGTGTTTTCCACGTGAAATGTGTTAGTTTCATCCTCGAACACACCACGTAGGCAACGTTTGCTGCTATCCCCAACGCGATGACCAGTGGTTTGTGCTCGCTGACCGATTGGAGACACTCCAGTAGAAAAGCATGCGGACGATCCCACGACTGATCCAACGTTGTGTCTCGGTGATTGCGGCATGCTTTGGGTAGGCGAATCTGGTATCTCAGAAGGTGAAATTACTCCACTGGCCAGACGGCTGAATTCGCTAACCACTGAACTTTTGTCGTCTATAGGACCAACATCATCTTCTGCTAGCGAGTCCAGAGAACTTCGTCTGGAAAACATTAAAGGTGTTTCTAGAGCTGAATTAATTTGAGGCTGTTCTATTATTTGCAACTCTGGTGGTGTAAGAGGTTTTTCTTCTTCAGCGCCCTCGTTCAAAGTACTTTTACTATCTATTGCATAGTTCCGAGACGGATTACAACGTTCCCTTTTTGATATTTTTAACCCTTCTAATTGAGGAGACGTTTCATCCAAGCTACTTAAAGATTCATAGCGACTGAAGTAACCTGGTGTGCCTTCCTCACAGTAGTTGACAGGTTTCTCGGGCGTATACGAACCAGAGGTATAAATATTCGCCGGCACAGTAGATAGGTGATTTGATTTCGGATATCTTCTAGAAGGCTGTGTGACTGTTGTTGCGGCTATTTCTGTGTTAGCCGCGCAACCTGTCACCCCGTTTTCATCTAACTTAGTAGTTGCGTCAACGTTGCGTAAATCTGTTATAGAGGCAGCGTTCGATATAACGTAGGGGGTATCTTCCGTCTGATAGCATTTTACACTGTCTTCTAGTATTAATAGAATTTCACTACCGTTTGCAGAAGGATTTTCATGTTTTTGTTGTTTCTTTGGCGTCGTGGTTACAATATGATTGCTATGCTCAATTTCAACAGGCGATAATTCTAAATCACTTTCGATATGATTTTCCGCGTAACGCAAACTAAAATCGGTCGGCTGGTCTAAATCAGTCTCTTGATAGCGGGTTGCATTCGCTGACACATCGCGTTCGTCATCTGTTTGTTTGACGTTCTCATTGTATTTGACAGAATAATCAATAGGCTGCTCTTCAGCTGGTTCAACGTCGCGTTTCAAAACAAAAGCTGCTACGGCTGGGCGAGAAATATGCTGAATTTTACGATTTGCGTCCGAAGCAGAATGGGAACGCATGAGCTGTTCATAGACAGCAGTATCAGATTTGGCCGAAAATACCGAGTCGCGGCTTTCACTTTTGCTAAGCATGGCGGAACGGGTCAGGCGCCCGGCTGCTGGTGGAATAATATTGAATGCGCCTGTTAATGGATATCGATGTCTCTGCATTGTCGAACTAACAGCAGCAGTTGCATCGTAGGTAGGTCGATCTTTAGTGTTGCTTGTGTCCAAATTGTCACATGTTTCTGCGTGAGACGTAGAAGCCGCGCCTAATTCTTGTTCTAGAGCTTTCTGTTTTCGTACATTTAAGGTAGGCAGTTTCCTCAGATTTAATGATCGTGCTATTGCATCCAATTGGTTAGTGTTCTGTGCCGATGGTCGAAAATTTAGCAGGTTTTTAAGAGCGCATGCACTTCCTTCTGAAATCATTGCATGTTTTGAATGTATCAGAGAACGTAACATTGGAACTGCTCCATTATCCCACAAAAACCTTTGATCTTCCGGACAACGGGCCGATAAATTCCACAACGTACCGCAGGAATTACTGACCACCGTCAGGCTTTCGGACTTAAGTTGTTGCAATAAAATTGCTAAACAATTGTGATCTCTTAATATTTGACGATAATCTTCGCGTACCGCTATGTGGCTAGACACGTTCCGTAGTATACCACCAGCGTTTTCGATAATTTTGAGCGTTTTGCTAGGACCTTCGTAAGTAAGCATTTTGACTATAAAGGAAAGAGCTCCGTCAACACCACAGAACTCAGCCTTATTTGTGCTGCAATGAGCAGAAAGATTCCACAACGCCGAAAGAATAGCTTTGAGAGTATTTTCACATTTATTTTTCATAGCTGCCTTAGCGAGAGCAGTCACCGTGCCTATTTCATTTAGTACAGCCTTCATTTGGGTGTCTGCTCGCCACGAAAGATTTCGCAAAACACTGGCTGTAACTTGTAATAGATCATCAGGTGCCGAATCTAGCTGAGCGACAAGGGCTTCCATAAACATCTTTTGGCTGCATAACAAGGCCTTATTATTTTCATCTCCAAAGGTGAGATTTGTAAGGGCCATTAAAGCGAAACGTCTTAGAGAATTGCAGCATTGATTTTCGGGTTTCGGCCCGTGCGCAGCCTGATCTAAATGCACCAAATTTGGTATAGCATGTAGGGCTCCTAGTTCGCACATGGCGTGACGATGTTCCTCATCGAAACTCACCTTCATTAGTGAAGATATAGCAGCCAGGGGATGACGATCAGCGTCATCAGCTATAGTTTCACCACCGCTTTGTAGCAAAGTGCGTAAAAAATTAAAATAATCCATTATTTGGTCGAGTAAACGTAAAACCTTAGCTTCCCGACGACCGGCCTTCTCGTCGGCATTAGAATGCACGACATTGTGCAAAGCCATACCAGCCCACTTGCGTACATCTTCTGGACTACCTTCGGCGTGAATCATTTGCACTAGCAGTGGAATACAACCAGATCTACGCAACGTATTACATGTTGCGGGCGTACGCGACAGTTCATGGAACTTTTTGGCCATTTCCAAAGGGTCATTTGAACCCAGCATAGACAAAAGAGAATAAACACATTCCACTTTAGGGCCCAATGTGTCTAATTTATCTATGCCGGAACCATCGGTATAACGACTATCGAAACTCTGAGTCCATGCTGCGCCTTTGGGTAAACGCATAATTGGTACATCTTTAAGACGATCCCGTGACAAACGCAATCCAGTTAAAGCGGAGCGTTGCTCATTATGGCGTTCAAAATTACGATCCAAACTACGATGCTCGCGCACTTGTTGATCTGTTAACATATAGTCGGGAGGTATGGGATTTTCATCTAAAAAATGTTTGAGCGGTTTCTCTTTTGTGGCATTGAGCTGAAGTGTGTTGTCATCTTGGGTGAATTCTTTTTTAGTATAACCATTGGCTGCCAGTTCGTAATCGCTAATCTCACCATCACGTTCATATTTCTTCTCAATTTTATATTGGTTGCTAACGCTCGTCGGTCTGTCTTGTAATGAAGATTTTGTACAATTGCTAAGGTTAAGAGTGGTTTTAAAATGTTCAACGAAATCTGGAGGAGGCACGGCATCATAATCTAAAAAATGTGGCTTCTTTGTAGGTACCGAGTCTACATCAACCTCTACATCGACATCCACATCGGCGTCATCAGTAAAGCTAATGGAATCATCCAAATCTGGTGTCACCACCGCTGGCACCTTCTCACTGCTCTTCGATGACGAATTTTGGGCTTCGGGTTGATACATTTTTCTTTTCTAATGTTTTTTAGATTTAGAAATCTTTACAACCTTTGGTACGGTATGATGAGGTCTGGTGTTCGTAAAAGAATTGTTGTTAGTATTTAGCACTTTATTCATTCATATCTGGCTTTGTTACATCTTCGTTTTTTCAAAGTCTCGCCTATAAAATAATATAATAAGAAAAAAAAAGATATATAGTTTATTGTTTGTGAAGACTCAAGCGATCGTTTAGTAATTTTTCAAATATTTTCTTTCATATATTAATAACAGATACGGGTCATTGGCTATTTTTACCCGGGAATAAACAAAAAATCTTACAATTTTATATGATCGACTATATTTAGATATGCAACTTAGTTTAATTATTGCACGAGTACTGTAATGCTTGCCAGTCAGCCGACAAATGAGAATTAAGGGACTCTGATATGTTCGTTTCTACATGCACATGCTTTGCGTTTGAAGTGCGAAAACCGCAAAATGTGTTTATGTTGCAGCTAAATATTATGCCGTACTAAAGATAATGTGGTCAAAATATTGTATAAATGCAGCCGTTAAATGCTGTAACGCAGACGATGAATTTGCTCTTTAATCCGAAGTCAGTAGGAATAGGTGAAGAGACAAAGAAAGAAATATGAAAGAAAAAAAAAATTGTTAAACGCAAAGATTAGCAAAGCCATGCATATACAAACACTATGTATAAATATTAGGTTGGGGCAAAAGAAATCCATTGTCTTTTCGGTTAGATGGCTGCAGTGATCGTTATCTCGCGAAGTATCTATTAAACAATTTCAGATTTATGCTCGTTGAAAAGGTGACTAAAAAAATTGTTACCTTTTTTTGCTGGGTCCATTCAGTTGTGAATTACAAAGTGTTAAAAATGGAATGCAAGAAAAAGATGGTAATCGCTGCTTCATCGTACTTTAACTACGCTCTTTTTTGCACAATGTTGTCGTATGTGACTTAGTTCTCATCCCCGCTCAACACGCACTCAACACGGTTTCATTCCGTTTGGCCAAGGTTTCGCAGATGGAAATTCGATCCATCAGTTTTTTTGTGCTAATTGGTGTGACTCCCAAACATCAAGCTTCTATTTGAATCCAGCTTTGTTCAAATGGTTTAAAACTATTTTGTGGTCGATCTTTAGCCCCTGGACGATGTTACGACTACTAACATGCCGGTCCACTTGGATCATTTCTGTGATTTTCGATTCTCGACATTTACGACAACGGGAGGCACCTTCAACATCAAAAATATCTGAACGAAATCGATGAATCTAAAATTGCACGTAATTGACTGTTACAGTATCGGGACCGTAAACACTATTCATAATTTCATACAACTGAATGGACAGAAAACAAAAAACAGCAAAAGAATTTTTTTTATTGCGAAATGTCACTTTTCCAACGACCATAAATCTGAAATTGCTTGATCGACATTTTACGAGATATCGATCACCACAGTCATCTACTGAAAAAGATAATGGATTGTTTTTTCTCCAATTTATTATTCATATGTCTTGCCTATGCTATGTGAGCGGATATTCCAAAGTGGAAAACCTCATAAATATTTATACTTTTGAAGATGATATTTAATGTGGGCAAAGGACTCTTGCGGCAAATTATAATACACTAATGCATTCTGACGCGAAATGATGCCTTCGGTTATACTTTCTCTCCACGTTATTACCCTCAGTTAAAATTTTAATTAAAAATCTTCAAAATCGATCCGACCGAATAAAAAGATTGTAGTGTGGCATGGCCCCACACCACTTCACTTAATACAGTTATTTATATAAGGGCTTTTTACATTCAGGCATTACAAGGCAAGTCGTAGAAAAAAAGCTCCGATCCGAATCCTTTTCAGTTTCACATGTCCTTAGGGCAAATTTTGTCAGTATACCAAATTACGGCCTGCCTAGTATTTCGTAATAATCGTTATTTATTATGAACTATTTTTACCATATTTACTTTAATTATGATATATGCGTATTTCTGATTGTCGCATCTATGTATGTATGCATATGAGAAAAAAAAAAACATTACAATTCAATATTTAAATGATTATGATATGGTTAGCAATATTTGGGACCGATAGCGTTTACTTAAAACCAAAAAAAATAAAAAAAAAATTAATGAAAATTACTATGTGCCTAACAATAAACAAAAGCTAATTTGTTAACGTCACTAATTGTGGCCATCGTAACGCTTACTACTGCTAACTAAAATTGTTTGCGATGTACACAAAATAAAAGCGAATAGAATGCAAACTTAAATTCAATCTCATTCCACTCTTATGGATTAGAAAGTTTTCATTTTGATCGAATTTCCAGTGCATGACTTTAATTCAAAAACCAAATTATTTATATACATACATAGATATGTATATATTGCAAATGAGATTTCTTGTCTTCCATAAACAATACAATAACGTTATTTTCATCTAAATATACAGACAATTTTCTACATTAATACAATTGTTTCCATCGCTTCTTTTGCAGATCGCTACTTTTCTTATTATATGAAAATAATAAAAATTATTACACTTGTTGCACTCATTGAGCCAACAATCCATCCGTCGTTCAACGACGCGTAGGTTACATTCGGCATTAAAGCGTACAAAAGTGTTCTCAGCTTTACTTACTTCAATTCAAGTTTAGTTTAATGCAAGTACATAGCTAGATACTACCCACCCATACATGCGTACTTCCATAAATACTTACTTAGGGAAAAAGGAAAAACAAAAAAAAAGTCGGAAAGTTGGGATTTGTGGCGAATCTTCGATACACACTAAGACAAATCATTGCATAAGATCTACAAACGAAGTACGACACAAATCTATCCGAGTTTTTCTTACAACGATTTCTTAACATCAAGTTTTACCTGAAAACACTTTACAGTTTACGATCTTATAAATCGAAAATTAATGTTTTTTATCCATTGTAGACGTCTTTCTAAATGGATTACGTCTATTTCCGAGCTACATATTCAAATAGATGGCTCGATAAAGAAGGTTCAAGTTCTAGATTACTATCTGCGCTTGTATGCTGCATTTTCTGATTTACAACGGTCATGGTCTTCGGGTTGACGCACTTATTATCAAACTTGACCTGTGGCCATCAACTAAGAACATATATTCCATTTTCCTTTCCACTTCCAGTTTTCCGCCTCAATTGCGATGACTTCGAGCATTTGAGCATTAAGAGAACCCCCTGAAGACTTACCTACTTACTCTGACTGTTGCAAAGGTAACAACAAACACTATACTTTTGTAATTCAATGGTGGTTATGAAGAAAAATGGCGACTTGTTGTATCCAGCACCAGTTTATTTTACCATATTTTATTGTTAATATGGTAGCGGGAAGTACACATCAGAGAAATCTTAAAATCCGTACAGTTTTATTCAACTTATCTTCGCTAGAAACACCCATCTTCTAAAAAGGCGGACAATTAAGATAATTGTACAGGAAAATTTCTACCAATTTCTACATAATTGATTTGTTCTTTGGTTGTTTACGCAAAATCCGATCCGAAAACTGTTGGTTGGGTTTTTGTTTGACAAAGAAGTATCCGTTAAAATGTTCAGCAACCACCTACACGATGTAATATATATATATACATATGTATTTATGTGTACATGTGTTTTATATATATATATATATATTTGATATATAATTATATATATATATATATAGCGCAGCACACAGGTTAATTGATCGTAACGATCTTCTAGTCCTCCTAAAATATGAAAATGTACTAGATTTATATGTTCGCTTTAAATGTCCAGAATGACATATCACAGAGCCCGTGCATAGACAGTCTTGATAAACACACGATTCTGAATAGATTTGGTCATTTATCAATCCTTCTATTTATCGTTTAACAAAAAATACAACTTTAGGACGAATTTAGAAACAGCCATGATCTACCCACGACATTTGCAGCTACAAGTATAAACTGTAACATCCAATGTTGAATTGTTGCAAAATTGGCGTAAAAAAGTTGGCGTAATCTACTTGTGCCCCCATTGGCAACAGCAGAACTGGAGACCTTATTGCTCGAAGCTATTGATGTATGTATATACTTTCATGAGTAATAATTTAAAGGTGTAAAAAGCCGAGCGGCAAAAAATTATAATTAAAACCTTACATCTTGATTCAAAGCCTAGTACAAATACTTTTTTAGATCGGTTGAAAAAGATTAAGTAAAATATTTCTCATAGATGGTGATGATTAGTATTTGTTGATCCTAAAACTTCTCTTAAAAAGAGACAAAGCTGTTCTTAACGAAATATCAAGTTTAGAATTGTGTTTACTGGATACGAGGGTACAAGTTCCCTTTTTTGGGGTCATTTGCACTCTTACAGATCTTCGGTCGAAATTATATAAACGCAGTTATATATAAACATTTAACAAACTTAGCATACCACCTGGTTTGGATAACGATAATAAAACAAAGTTGAAAAAATAAAAAAAAAAATAGATCAACAAACAAACCTACTTTCTGTTGGCTGCAACATGTAACAACTTTACAAATACTGGTTAAGAGAGTAAAAATAGCTTCTATGCTGCCTTACAATATAGGCGCAAACACACACACACATACACACACACACGCACACGTACAAATATACCAACAGACATACAATTCAGACGATTTGACTTTTCAACTGAAGTTCAAGGCAATAAATAAACTGAAGATACTCTTGCGTGCAAATGGTCGAATATTTATGGCATCATGACGTATAGTCAGTTAGTTAGTTGTGTATACCTGTTGCATTATCTGATGGTATTGAAGAAAAGTTTTCGAATTTTGCTTCAATGCTATTCAATTGAAGCTAGTGTTTATAAAATTGAAAGCAGACTGTTGATGTAAATTGTAAGTGACAGATATAGAAGAAGAAAAAAAAAAAAAACAAGTCTACTACGATAAATATTTTCAACACATTTTCTTACGTAGAATACCTTTTCGCCATTACAATGTTTGATACGAACAGAAGTTATCCGAGTAGATTCAATGATAATTCCGACTTTAGATACACATTTAGATTTACTCTAAATTTGTTCCTTGCTCCCTTTGCATACCCTATAGTACTCATAATACAAGGGTATATTAAGTTCCTACGGATGTATGCGACACCCAGAAGGACTTCTATTTTACTCTTATTATACATTATGTTTATTATTTCTTTATAAAACATTCAAATATTTTTGGAGTTATGTCAAATGTAAATAAGAACTTAAAAGAAATTTGTCACATGTGTCCAGGTGGACAACGAAATAAATAAGTGTATGTTCAAAAACTTAAGAATAACGCAATATTTTGTACTTCAAAGTAATCATTTAATGAAAATCAATTCAGACATTTGTCAGTCATTTGTCGGTATAATCGCTATTGTTTTTAAGGGCTGTTTCGATTATTTCAGGCATAGATTGAATATTAATTTACGGCGGAATTCCTTATGGCACATTTTCTTCGACATTACAGTTTCCAACAAGTTTTTTTTCTTCGGCATTACAGTTTCCAACAAGTTTTTTTTCACAAGTCAGATACCCTGCCGAGAAAAGCAGTGACATAAGATTTCCTTCGCTACGTTTTATGGCTTTTTTAGTCAATCTAATCAATGTTTAGTCAATCCTTTTGAGCGAAGCACATTTCCGCTCGCCTCATTCTCAAATAAGTTTTTGAATATATTTCTACTTTTTTCGACTTTGGGTACACAGCAATTTTTATGGGCTAAAGCAAAGTGTATCTATCGTCTTCTCCAATGTATTTGTTCTAAGCAAACGAACTTTTTGAGCTATTCTTCTTGGCAGACTGGCAGATCATCGTTGAGGAACAGTTCGGAATGACGAAGCATTCCCAAATTCATTGTGAAATGGTTCTAGAGGACTTGAAGGGATCTCGATTTGCTAAAGTTATCATGCGCTCTGCGTCTCTCAACACCTTTTTAGGCGGTTATAAAGCATTCGTGAAAAAGTTTTCTGACCGACCTAGTGATGCGGCAATAAATTTATATATTTTACCCTTATTTCGAAGCTGATGAGATCTGCTTCTTTCTTCTTCGCTAAAATGATATGCTCGACCCATTTAATATTATTATAAAAATTAATTCATGCATTTCCTCTTCAAAAAATACGATTTCGATTTGCAATCGACTTTTACAGCAAAATATTGCAAAACACTTTACTTTTTGCAATCTTAAAGCGGACGCACCTATTTCACTGTCCACATAAAAACTCCCTAAAGCTATATAAAAGCACTCAACGCTCTTCTGGAATTCCCGGAATTGATATCGAAGAGTGTTGTGACATGTAATAAATTTGCATGGGCTTTGTCAGAGCTCCTTTCTACAATTGAACTGAAAATACATCTCGCACCTATTTTTCTGTCTTCTTACATATGTGTGTAGCCGTAGCTAAGAATTTTTGTAATTTTACACCAGTGAATGTCTCAACAACAAATGGGACGGGTATGCAGACATTATTAGCTTTACTCATAATCTTGTGGCTTAAGCCCATAGGCAAATCTTTAAACTGCACGTTTTACATTCACAACCGTACTTGCAATTAGATCACATAACTCTTCTCTTATTTATCTTTCTTTTATGTATGCACAAATTTATTTTTAAAATTGTCGCATGAGTCAGAAAACACCTATAAGTATATCAAAGTTTAAGCAGATAGAACCGAATTTGTCAGAATCATTTAAGATTTAAATTTAAAATCTCTTACCCTTTAGGCTTTTGACTTTAATAATAAACTTTTTAAACGTTTTATACATTAATGTTTTAAGTTTGCTTAAGTTAGTTAAAAGTTTTTGCAAAATTAACTACAAATTATAACTTGAATAATGTAAACAACTGGCGCTTAGTTGCGTGTTTACGGCCGGCTATAATTGTACCACACTTGTATATGTGCATGCAGGTGTATATACGTGCGTACGCACAACCAAACCTGTTGTTCGTTGGTCTCTTTTTTTTAACCATTGTGTTGGATGAGTCAACATGAAGTGACCAAGATCATCATCATTGTCCGTGCTATTCCAATTGTGCGTACAAAAGACGTATATACATATAATATATATGCATAAACATACAAGTTCGGACACATTTATAGTTTTGTTTTATTTTAATAAAGACTAATATGTGAGAATGACCGATGATTACTTCTATATTCGTGGATGAAAAAGCGGGGAGAGGGAGAGTCAGAGGGAGAAAAGAGCACACCAACCACTTTACTGCTCAGTCACATTTCATGTCAGTATACATTTCTTTATAATTTTCAATACAAAATTAAATTTAAATTAATTTGCATGCGTATAATGTTTCATTTTATTACAACAAACTTATAGCCTCAGACACCAGTTTGTAAGAAAAAAATAAAAGGAGTGAAAACTAATAAACGACGTTATGTTAATAAAGCTTTTTGCCAAGGAATTATCAAAGACAAGAATTGTTGTTCGTTGGTTTCGATAAAATGCCACAACATTTTTTACGTAACGTTATACCGCACACGCCCTTTTTAAATTGTGCAAAAAACTATTTTAGAATACCACATCGTCTATTCGGGTAAATGCACGTTTTTGTCCCTCATTTCTATTTACTTACTCTTCATTCTTTTGCTTTTGCTAATCGGAGGGCCATTAATTCGGTTACAACATTCACTGAAGACGATTACAATGATTTAGATATAAACTCAACTCTCACCAGTCAATCAATTACCTTGAGATATTTATGGAATAAGCTTGGTTTTCCTTGCGAATTTATGAAAACCTGCTGCTGTGTGTAACCGGTAATATTTGCTACCAACGTTTCCAAATTTTTTACAGATGCTTCACAACAACCTCTACTTGTATGACTTTCTTTGCCGCTACGTTTGCAATCTTTCCTTATTCTTTCCTTATTTATTTTGACGCCAACTTAATAGAGATTCTGTTAAATTTAACATCGACTTAAGTGCTATCCTTAGCTTAAGGATCTGTGGATGAACAGAATCGACTTCTAATCATATCTGCTTTTTAAAAAGCGAAAAGTCAATGCCGCCGAAAAATTATGTCTAGCTAAGCCGCTGTATTAAGATATTGTGATTAGTAGTGGATGCGGGGTACTTGTAATAAAAGTGGCCATAACCGCTTTAAAATGTTTTACCACCAATTCTTTAACTCTTTTTATATATTAACTTTCAACAGACAATTTCTTACTCTTACTTAGTGTACAAAAGCAAAATGGTATAAAAAATCATAAACGACAATCTTGAATAGACACAGACTTTGTCAATCGCATAAACTAAATCAAGTGTAAATGGGATGAATCTATAAGAAGCTTAATATATCCGAATCGATATCGGTGAATATATGTCAAATCATGCGTTTGTGCATCATATTTATGCGCGTATACAACATCAGAAAAATTAACATCAAACTTTCGTTTGAATATATAATAAAGTCCCGCGACTCTCTCTCTCTTTTCTTCCTGTCGATGATTATTAAATATATGAAAATATGTTTTATTCATTATTATACATGTGTATATTACTCGACTTATTAATTTAGATATCAAAGCATGAAAGCGAAAAAAAAAAAAATGAAAACCAAATTAAACCAAAAGTAAAAGGGAAACTAAAAGCATAATTTTTTTTCTTAACTTTTGAAAAGTAGATTGCGTTACGTAAAATATAGTAACATAAAAAGATAACGTCTTCAAATTTGTAAATACAACGTTACGTAATTAAAGACATATGCGAAAGCTATATATAAATAAATGTTTATTTAGAATAGTGAAACCATAACATAGTATAATACATTTTGTTTACATTATTAAGGTTATTGGCCCCCACCGAGTTTAATAAAGCAAATTTTATATACAAAAAAAGGAAACAAAAAGCTGGCAAAGGGCCATCAAAACTTTAAATTTGAACATAATAATACACTGGGTAGAGTTTTTAGATTTTTTTATACATTGGCATAGACGTACATATATATTGGTTATTTTAAAGGATTCTCGGATATTGGACAAAGTAACAATAGCACAAAAAAAGGCACGGAGGGTCAATGCCCTCCGTGCAAAGAAATAAAAGAATAGTTAAAAGTTTATGTAAAAAATCTTTCCAGGGAAAATTTAGAGTCTGTCTTAAAAGAATGTTATTAGTTGAAATAACCAGCGTTGTAAAACAAAAAGAGCGTATAACATAAAGAGAATGACAACTTAGCGTCTTTTTTTGCTAAATTGGCTGTTTACAGACTATCGTTTCTGTTCCTCAAGTAATCGCGATCTTTAAATATCTCCCGGAAGAAAGTTCACAGGTTCCATCATTTATACCACTATTTAAATTTTTATATAAATTTAGAAGTTTGATCAATTTTTCCTTTTCTCTTCATCGCGAGTTACACATGTTTAACTTACTAAGTGAAACGTATCGCATTAGCTAAAAAATCTAAATAAAACTATAGAGAAAATAGGTTATTTTTCAGAACGGAAGGGTCACGTTATACGCCATTTCATTTTTAATTTTCAAAACGTTCATCAGATACGTCATAAAGTGTACGCATATGTGTCTTTGGTGTAGCACGATTAGTTAAACTTCTGATCACTTTAACTATACGCGAGCCGTAATTATAATTTTTTAATTGTGGGACAAATACCAATGGCAACTCTTTTTAGAACATAGGTAACCAAAGTCCTCTTTTTTGGTAGCAGTAGTATAAGGACAGCAGCATAATCGTTATTTAGGTAATGTTAGTTAATCTTTGCCTGCCTAATAGTAGTTCCTTTTATATTCCACACAGCAGATACATTTGGGATTTTCCATATAAACCCATAAGAGAGTTCAAAAGGTATATTTCCTTTCGATCAATATAGAGAAAATGTTCAATTTTTTGTTCTTGTCCATACGCTCGCTGATTTCAAATTTATTTCAATTTAGAGTTCGAAATTACTTCTTGAAGAACGTACAATTACCAAACACCAGTGATATATAAGCAAAAGCTTGCATATCCAAGCAGATTTTAATATGCACAATAAATTACAAAGTTCAATAAAAAATTAAATATGTGTACATTACGTACGCAATGATTGGACTTTTTTTGCAATTTACTTTCCTACACAAAGTAATACGTTGGTAGGTAATAACAACGTCTTCTTTCCTGTGATCTTCCATTCCGTATCTTTACATAGAGAGTTTTCTCATTATATTTATTGAACAAAACGTCAAAAGTATATAAGTAGAAGGTATTGAAAAATACCGTAAAAACTAAAACATTGTTTAGATAATCTACAGACATTCCGGTAACTGGACCTTGCAATAAATTCAAAGAGTTTTATCTTTTGATAAATTTTCAGTTTTCGATGAGAGAAGACGTTTTGATAATATTTGTAATTGAATGGAACTTTTAAGTGTTATTGAACTCCAAATGAATTGCATACAAAACTGAGTTAAAGATTTACTGCAATGTCATTAAAATAATTCACTAATGAGAAAATTAACAAAAAGCCAATTTTTATAAAATCATGAAACAATGCTCAAACAAAACTAATTAATTAATTTTTTAAAATGGAGAGCATAATTGTAATAAAGAAATTTTCATTTATCGTTTTGCTACATTAACAACACTGAAAAGTCGTAAGGAATGAGGATTGAAGGTATGAGTAAAAGAGAAAAGAGATTGTAGAACAAAAAGAAATAGGGAATGCATGTATATACAAAAAACGGCTGGTCGCATTTTTGCCTGTGCTGTATATATGTACATGTATACGATAATATGGATTTTATTGATTTTTCAAGGAACTTAGTGAATAAAACATATCGCATTAATAGAAATTTTTATAAAACAATTTTATTATTAAGTAAAAAGCATATTTACTTGGTTAAAGTTATTAAAGTGTGGAAAATTTTATTTCACTTTAGCAATTGTGTATCGATGCGTAAAAGAGCGAACCTCGCCTCCCACGTACCCCATGTACAGATGCATATGTATATATACCTTTTTGCTTTTTCAAACTCGTGGATCCTTATAAAATGTCGTTTTTATATTTTATTTACGAAACCATTATCATTAATTTGGAACATTTTTACTTATTTTTTGTTTAATGTAGTTTATAGGTGTTCATTAATTAATTGTAGTGCCAATGATTTACGGCATTATTTCTCACATTATGATAACATTTTGCGCGTTATCAGTCTTGATTATTCACACATTTCCGCGTAAAAGACCCGATTGCAATTTATTACTTTCCTTACACTTCTGTGCATTTATGGCACTATAGCAATTACAATACACAGACGAAATAAAAATTTTTGCAAAAATTCAGAAAACTCGTCCGCTTAAACGTTCATCCGAGAATTAAAAAACTAAAATAAAATTTACTTTGCTGTGTATTTCTTATGATGCCCGGAGAAGGCCTGAGAATAAAATTTATTTCTCAGAGCAAATTTTGCTTTGCTGTACGTTTCTTACGATGCCCTGGAGAAGGCTTTTTGCCTTTGCCTGAGAATAAAATTCAATTTCTCTGACTAAAATCTGCTTTACGCGAAATGTTTTTGTTTTTAACTTTGAATGACAGCAGGTTGCTGTTGTTTGTCAAATGGCTGCACCTCTCCTATCATAGTGCTACCAAATCGCTATACCAACTTTGGAAATGTAATGAACACGCAATTATTTTAACACAAAGCAATTGCAATTTGTGGTACGCGCGCAAGTTAGGGCTAAAACACGCAGCGAACAGGCTAACTAAACAACCAATATCGGACGGGGAAATAAAAACAGAAGGAATTTGCTCGGATACCTCATCCAATTAGTGCTGAGTGGGAAGAATTGGGGGAATGAAGTGGTCCACAATTTCACGTAATTATATAGTTAGAATATATTTAAATGGATTTTTTATTAATGATATTTCATTTTCAGGTAAATCAACGTCGAGTGATTAAGATCACGATATAAATTTAGCTGTCGTTAGACCTCCGGTATCCTGTATATGTAGCTTGTATATTTATCTTACTGCTTTGGAAAATGTGTTCGTTCTTGTTCTTATAGTCGCGCTCTTCATATTCGCCAATGTTATGCTGACCGGCGTGGATTACTTTTAAGGGTTAAGTAACCATTCCTTTCATATTTGCTGTTAAGAAGGAAAAAGATAGGAGTTAAAATTATTTTTGGTAAGCGCTTCTGCTTTTCGGTCCTGGAGGCGGCATGCAATTGAAATGGAATGGTAAATTCGATTATTAAAATGAACAGACAAGGGCTACAAGATTCCTTCGTTTACAAGGCTTCTTTATATAATTCCGTAATTTAACTGAAAATTTAATTATCTTCTGTTAAATTGCAACGGTAACTTTCGACCGTATATCTGCAGAACAAGTAAATCAAATTGCGCAATTTCCTATATATTCCACAGGTGGTCGAACTCACTTCTCATTTCTATATCAGTTCGTTAGAAAGTGGAATTAATTATTATGAATAACTTGCTGACCTTAGTAAAATGAAAATAACTAGAAGTTAGATGCCTAGACAGTACGCAAGAAAAGTTGGTTTGTTTAAGAAAATCAAATATTGTTCTGTATATGTTGCTTTATTTCTTACTTTTGTCCTTAATTGTATATTTATCGTAGGATTTTGTTGGATCATATGGCTCCCAGCGACTAGCCGGAAAAATATGTTTATTACGTTCATACCATGAGCGTAACAAAACTTTTCCCGCATGGGATTCTTCCTTTTCTACTGAAGCATCGCTCGTCAAACGTATGTCATCGTACACATCAAATTGAAATAGTGGTCCTGATTTGCCTCTTGCTTTGGTGACGATGAAATCATAAAAGGTGTAATGATGTGGTAATATTAAATCCTCTTTCACGTACATTAATTGATCGGCCATTACAGTTTTTAATTCGTTGAATTCTTTACGCAGTAACTCGAGGCCACGTTGTAAAAATTGGTATATTGAGTTCCCCTTTTTCATTACAACGCTACGACGGTGACCTGACCCATCCCAATAACTGAAGGTAATGGGAATTTCCTGATCTTTTAGAGCAGCTTGTTGCATGACCCATTCTTGGCGCAGTTGTTCGCGTAAACGATTGTCTTGTTCTTCTCTTTCACGGTCAGGTAAGAAACTCGTATCAACATCAGGATTCTTATATATTTTTTTCTTAGCCGCTGATTGCTCATCGTTGGGATTAATGTCGGTCCATTTTCTTTTTTCTGGCTGCTGGACTTCTTTGTCTTCTTTATGGTCTGCATGAGAATCTCTCTCTAAATTTTCTTCATCCTCATCTTCATCTTCAATATCGTCACTGAAACTAAAAACGTTTATCTTTCTCAGTAAAATTTTTGTTGCATCCACCTGAAGTTTTTATATTGACCTGCCAGCTATTGATTTCAACGTTTTTCAATAAAAAAAAACGTTGAAATATTTGTATATAAAGGATGTAGGACGTGGGAAACCATGCATATAAATTATTTTGTATTAAAAACATACCAAAACGACAAGGCCTGAATTTGTCTCTTTTGTTTATTCTTTTCAGCTTGTATAGCTTCTAAAATACGTAATTTTTCTCGCTCTTTCTCATCTTTCTTTTGGACTAATTTTTTCTCCCGTTCTCTAACTATATCCTCCTGCTTGGCCTTCATTTCATCCAACGTGACCAGACCAATGGTCGAAGTCTTAAGTTGCTGCTCCACTGCATCATAATGTGTAGCAAATTTGTTTTCAATTTTATCCAATTTTAGTTCTTCCTCAATTTTTTTTTTACGAAACTCAATCTCCTGTTGGGCAATTTCACGTTTTTTCATGAGCTGAGCGGCACGTCCAGCTTCGCTAGCAGCACCCTTATAATGAGCCATTTCGCTAAATTCAAATACGTCTAAATTTTTTTTAATAATTTTAAATTGCAAAATTCACTATCTGAACTTAAGACTTGAATGCCTTGATGTATGTGTGACAATTACTTGTTTATATATTTCTTCTTTATAATTGTTCAAATATACGCAAGCACAGCATGATGATAGCGTAGGATCAGCTGCTTAATTAGAAATGTTGCCTGATCATTTATTATTATTATTACTATTATTATTATTATTATTATTTGAACAGACAACATTTATAAAACTGAAAGGAAATTTTTATAAAATTCTAGCAATATATCCATTAAATAACATAATGTTTAACTTTAACTTAAGATGAAAGATGAAAAATTTTAATGGAACATTGTTTAAGAAAAAGCGGTAAAAATCATGTAAATATTGCCAGACTCAAAAATTTTTGTTTAATATAGTTATCGTTATTTTCTTTCTTCAAATTTTTAACATATCACTGTAAACGCTGCTAACACTTCCGCTTCGTTTTTCATTTGAAATGTAAAACAATTTCACGAAAGGAGTAAATTTTATATAAAATCAGTAACGACGGGACTTTCAACGATAACGGTACAATACTTTGTGCATACTCAGCCCCATTCATGATATCAAAAAAAATTTAAAAAAGTCATATTATTATTTATTTATTAAATGTTAGTATTTTTAATCATTGTTATTAACTGAAAAAATTCTATTATTGTTGCTGTTACCTTTATATATATACATATATATGTGTTTGTGTCAATATAAGAAATTTGACGTATATACGTATGTATATACACATATATGTCACTTTTATATACAATTGCAAAATAACAAAAACAATCGTTGTGAAGTGAATAAATAGTGACATTAATGAAAGTGTTAATGTCTGAAAAAGAAAAAAGTCGTGAATAAAGCAAAGCAAGCGTAAGGGTAAGAGAATATACAATCGCAGTCATCGCTAACAGTGACAGCAGCCAACTTATACTAATATATAAACGTACATGCATAAGCAATAGTTATTTAACACTTTGTCGTATTCTCATTCTTTCTATGTTAACTTTTATTCATTTATTTATTTAACGTTTGCGTTTTCCGTGTGCTCCCATATATCTCTAGGTGCAATTTGTGTGAATATATAATACCTACATAATTACATGTATATATACATATATATATATGCGTTTATGTGCGCTCATGTGATGAGTTGAAGGCAAACAACCGGAAACGGAAGTGACAAATTGAAATAGTAGTTCTTTTGTAAGCGGAACACATTGACGCGCACAGTTAAACATACGCATGCACTATGCTGTTAGGTGTTTGAAAAAAAAAGAAAAAAACAAAAAGCAAATCCTTTTCCTCTTTCTCCTCTTTATTTTTTATGTGCTAAGCGGCTTTGTTGCAACTTTATTGCTTTTGCAGCTTTTCTTCTTCCGATGAAATTTTCTTCTTTCTCGATTTCATAATGGTTTACATTCCGTAATTGGTAAGAATGTTGTTGGGCTTTCCCTTTATTATTGTAATTTGTTTTGTAATCTGCAAACGCCTGATAAAAAGTTGTGCGATGTAAATTGAACAAAGTTAAGGTTCAGTAGTGGGCCAGTGATAGTTTATTAATTTATGGACTCTTTGCAACATTCCGGCAGTAATGACATAATTAACAGAAAATCATTATTCAACTACATATGAAAAAGTTTCGTATGAATGAATTATGCCAAATATATATAAACAATGCCCTACCTGTTAAGCTTGACTCTGTTGAAAATATTGGTTAGTTTCTAAAAGTATTAAGTTTTTTTTTAAGTATTAAGTAAGTTTGTAGTGACAACAATATTAGTTAGCCGCAAAAGTTAATCCTTAAGAGTTAGAACGAGATAACTAAAAATTGTAAACTAGTTGTAGACGATCTCTGATTATGTTCGATACACTTTAAATTACCCAATATTTTGAGTTTTGCGATATAAACACGCACATAGGCAGACACTTTTATGCATATTCCTACGCATGGAAAGTAATTTATTATCCTTATAATTTATTAGTTGAACGCAATTAGGCGTAAAATAATTGTAAATTGCTTCTAAAGAACGATAAACTTGAAATGATAAAGAAGCCGTTACAGACCAAGAGTTTTAGCTTGTGTATTTCTTCCAAGGATAGAAAAACCAAACTGGAGATGAATAAAATAAAAAAATTTTTGATATCCGAAATGTGTGCATAAGTTTACAGTAAAGATGCTACGATTGATGATTATTATTGACGCAACGTTCGATTTCTGTTTACATTAAATAACGATTTAAATCAATCTAAATTTTGATTTGATTGGGACTGAAATGAAATGGTATAGCATTTTGAAGATGAAATTTTTTTTAACAAACTTCTGTTTATCGTGCCGTTTCCGGCAGCCATTTTCGTTATAGTTTCTTCTCAAATTACATTTTCTAAGAGGAAAACAAAGGGGAAAAAAGGACATGCATTCGAAATGCACGTTTTTCGCTTTTCTTCACTATTTTCGATGAACAGATGCCGGCGTCAATATAAGATATAATAAGACAGTTTATATGTTTGCTAGAAAACGACGAATTAGATTGACGCCTTCGTAGGATGCAAGTATTGAGAAGAAAGACAAATTTCAGTTCAATAAAACTTAAAGAAGTGCCTTATGATTGTGTTGTATGTAGAGTATCTTCGTCGAAGGAGGTTTTGAATATTTACTTGGTAAAGTAAACGGAGGCTGCTTGTCGGAAAAATTTTCTTTTGGGTTCGTACGGAAAAACAAAGCTTAACTGCTTTAAAGGTTAGTGTGAATGGATTTACTCCGTCCGCTGAGTCTTCCATTGATATTTGACAGCTTAAATTAGAAAACCTCGAAAATGAAGACAAACTAACTTCTGCACATGCTATGCCCTGTCCATCTTCATTGTGCGGATATAGGCTAATGATCCAGAAGTCTTCGAGATAAGCGGATCTTTGACTATACCTTGTAAACTTGTTAGCTTGCTTTTGTGTTCAACATGCAGATCCCAACTTTCAAGAAATTGGGTACACCGCTTTCGTCCAAGGGCAAACAATATTGAGTAATGAATTCGATTGGGTTTTTGATGAAAAAAGTCGTTATATGATATATTTTTGTAAACTTTTGGTAAAAATCGGTGAAAAGTAATATATGTGCATACTGGCTAACTACGAAAGGCTTGACTAATATGAGACCATTTTTTGAAATCGCTCTGTTATAACCGTTCGTGCCTTATAAGCATAAGCCTTCATATGGCGTCAAAGTGTAATTTTTAGTGTCTTATAATGATCCGAAATTTGTGATTTTTCTTTTTAATTTACTCTATGAAGCTTGTACCCTAAATTTATTTATTTATCGGATCCCTCTCCATATAAGAATTCTTGCGAAAAGTAAGTTTTTCCATGTCCACTATGAACATTTCTTAGACTTTAGTGCCGAGGGAGGATGAAGAATTGTATGGGGCCAAGTGGTATAGGGTATTCAACGGGCTTTTCCGATTGTAAAGTTTTTACTTCTTTCTTTCAAATGTGGTTCGCGATTTTTTAATTTAAATTTTGATTTTTGGGAGGAAAAATGAAAAGAGCAAGTCGAGGAGGAATGAGTGTATTCTGAAGATAACGCATTATTTTCCATTTCTTTGATCGAATTTTTTGAATAAATTACATAAGTTGATTAGAAATTTCATCGTCTTGGGTTCGTAGTGGTCCTACCGCGTAGGTCTTCACAAATCAGTTGCGAAACATTTCGCGTATTGTCAGCACAAATCTCATAATCAACCAAGAATTGTTTCCCAATCGATCGAAGAGATCCTTGTGATTTCACTTCGATTTGTCTTCCATAGTCAAGAGCAGGAAGTTAAGCATATGTGCAGTCAAAAGTTAGATGCTAGAGCGCCTTTCCACTTTAAATGTATTTTTCTTAAGGGATCTATTGATGACACGTTTACGTTAACAATTTATTAATGATTCCGGAATGAATGATTAAGAGACAAAAATATCATTTTTAGACATTTTTGGATAAAATTTGAGTTAATGTTTTGCTTTAATTTTTAATTTAATTCGAAACATATTTCACAATCTATTTCAATAAATGATTTCGAGTTTATGAAGCGCAATGTGTTCAAACGTGTTAATGTTTGCCTTTCCTCTTTAATGTTTTTCATTCCTCTTTACAATGTCGCATGTTATTAAAGTGAAAAATTACATTTGTGCACATACACGCAGCGTGATGCACATTCTGCTACAGAGAATTGCTGAATATGTCTCTATGTCCACAGTACAATCTATTGTTTGTTTAGTATACAATAATAGTTTTGAGAAGAAATTGATATTCTTGCATACGTAAACATGTTTGTATAGATTTGTCAAAGCATTTGTGCAACAATGAAGTCTGCATTTGATTTGAAATTTATTAATATCTAAGAAGGAGTTAAGGGAGGCAGGCAGTTGCAGTCATGAAGTGAGAATCTTAGTTTTTTATCGTTTGTTGTATGATGGAAATGTTAGTTAACAGGGCATGGTTTCTTGATTGTTCTGGTCGATAAAGGTCAAGGCGAAGTGGTATAGAGTTTATCACTACAAATCTTAAAAACCTTAGGACCACTAGGAACTTCATAAAAGAAAAAAAAGATGGAAAATATTGAAATTAGGTACTGCATACATTCTTACCACAGGTAGTTTGGAATACGTTTGCTACGGTTTTGTCATTGAAAGAGATATGTAAAATATAAAATCCTTTTGTCAAGTTTTGCGTTCTTCAGCTATTGTAAGCGAGGCTTTAGTTAATGCATGAAAATCGAATAAGAGTATAGGTGCCAAACTTATTTCCTCTTTCTCTTTGCTTTCTGACAGAGACATAAATGCAATGAACAATTGGACGGGCAAAAAGCTTTGCCTATAATTGATAACCGATTAGCACCTCATACTGTCTCTATGTTTACTTTAATATGGATGGACAAAGAAAACAATCGAAGGAATGGGCATTGAATTGAAATGTCATGCCTACAAAAAGAATATGGAGTTTTGCCTTAGGTTATGAAAGGTCTTTGAAAAATCGATTATCAATCTTCTCTTACTCGCAAACACTTTTGAAAGTTGCAAAAGAAACAAGCAAAGCTATTTACCATCCATTTGTGCCCTCTATGGGTATAAAAATTATAACCTTTCTAATTGCATCCACCTCTTCATATCTCTGGTGAAATATTCTTATGCATATTCGTTTCTTTAATCAGTGTGTTAATTAATTTATCGCCAATTAAGTTTTAATAACAACCGCAAGCAGAATGTTATACATACTTAAGTACAAACAAGCATCTCTCTTGCTCTTGAGTCCGCTTGTGTGTGTGTGTGTGTTTTTTTTTTTTGTGAGGTGGAAAACCATCAACAGGCGTCCCTGAGGGCAGTGCGAGACTTTAACCTGCTAAAAACCACTCCCCCTATTCTCTACCCTATGGCACGACCGTTAAGGTATACCTTCACAGGGAGGATAGCCGTTTAGGCATTACTTAAAAGTTTACTTTGACGGTCTTCGTTTCTTTGGTTTCTCATTATGTTTGCGGCGAACACTCCTACCGCCTTCCATATTTTCAGGTCGTGCAACATATTTGTCACAACATGGTCGGGGAGAAGTAATCCTCCAATTTCCGCTATGTTTACAAGTGTTATTAAGTGTAATTATGAAGATCCTTCAAAATTCAAACTTTCCGCAAAAGAGTTACACCCACGCGTATGTGGCCTCTGCCACTGGAAAACCAACGTATATGTTTTTGACATAAGCATGGAGCTAAAGAGAGATGTGTTCGTTATTGCTAACGTTAATTTGAGAAATTGGCTTCTAAGCCAAGCTTCCAACCTGTAGAGAGTGTAACGTGGCAACAATCATAATAGAATCCATGTTCAAAGAGAAAGTACATAATTCTTTAAAGTCTGTGCATCTTTGAAATAAACAATGTTTTGTTTGACGAATTACAACATGTATAAATAAGTCTTTACCGGTTCGTTACGAGAGAGAGAGAGAGAGAAATAGGGAAACAGCCGCCAAAAAACACTTATTAAAAGTATTATTTATGGTTCACATCTTTCCGTAGTTTGTGGATTCCTTTGCAGCAGATTCAACTTAAAATATGTACAAATAAATCTTTACCGGTTTGCTCTTAAATATGAAAAGAACACTTAAAGTACAAATAAAAGGCTCTACTCTCTTCCATCTCTCTGGTAACTTTTGAATTCCATCTCCAAAAAACCGCTTGTCTTTTAAAGGAAATCACATGGAGACATTTTTCGGTCTTTTCGTAATTGTCGAAAGGGTGCCTATCAACTGGTAGCAATTTGAAATGCTCTGAGTAGTCTTTAACCATCTCATCGAAATCATCGCTTCTAAGTCATTGAAGGCAGGTTTCAAATGCTTTGATGTTCGGTGAATGTTCGCCATATTTTCCTATGGCTGTTTTTTCCTTTAGTTAAATATAAAAACCAATCCATTTCACAATTGCTGGCGATTAGGAATGTCTTCGATTATAATCATTGGTAAAAAATATCATTATATATACGGGATTGTTAACTTTTAGATTTTCTTTTGCGTACAGTTTTGAGAATTTTTATAGCGTTCTCGTGAGAGTGCACTACTCGAGCGTAGCTATTGACATTGTTTAATACTTTAATACTTCTTCCGTACTGTTAATATTAAATAATGAATGTCTCTTGCAAGTGATTTAATTAATGTTAGAAAATATTAAACTAAAAGAAATTGTGTTGAAATAAATGTTACTTGATTGTAACTTAGGTATAATTAAAAGTGAAGTTTCATTTTAGTAAAAGTATTTAAGTTTGTATGTTCATGTCAATACTTGACAGCTAAGTAATGGCTGTTTGGATGAATTTAAAAGTACGTATTTTCACTTAATATTATGTGTAAAATGCCATTAATATAGAAGGAATTGTAGAAAAAATCAATTGTTTTTTTGCATGGAAAAGAGAGACTGTGTTCGCTGGAAAGTTCGACATTTTTGATAAATAAACCTTTTTTTTTTGATTTATATACGGGTTACGGGAAATATTCATTACACAAAAATATTTCATTAAAAGATTTATAAAGACGTACTTGTTATAAAATTTGGGGAAAAGGCTTTAAGAAAGCGATCCCGAAGCTGAAGGTTAACCTGTTGTAATATTCGTTGAAAACATTGCTAACATTGTAGGAGCTATGGAAAACATTCTTATTCAGCAGCGGACTTTGACCAAAGAACTCGAGCAGAAATTAGTCAGATTCTCTAGGTACTTAAAATAGTGATAGTTTTTTTTAGCACAATATTTATTGCATGCAATTACTTAGCTTTACTGCGATTATTTATAAGAAAGCGCACCAAGTTTGAGTTAGGGTTCAGACTATTGTGGCACCTCTTTTGGGTATCGGGACCACTGTTACATAATAACAAAATCCCAGGGTGAAGTAATTCATTTCGAATGGATGCGTAATCCGCTGAAGCTTAAATAAATAAGACACTGGTTCTAACAATCATTACGAAAACTTTCATTGGAATCTATCTCTTTGTTTTTGTAGGGCACGAAGGAAACAAGCTAAATCGAAGATCGCGTTACCTTTCTGCCAATGGGGATTCAAATACATGTACAATACAATTCAAGAATCGCCACCTCTTACTTAACTTGTTAAGAAAAACTTTGGAAATATTAAAGTTTTTACTTTGTTGCATCATTTTCACTTCACAAGAGACGTGTTAAGTGTTAAGCTCGTCAAGAAGTCACGGCCGGCAAAATATTAAACCTGATCGTCGCATTATGTATATTTACAATATAGCTATAAATATAAAATAAGAATTGGTATCAATATAAAACTGGTTCCGTTAGTTATTTTACGTAGGCCGATAACGTCTATTTTGAGATCGTGATGATGATCCTGAGGACCAGCCACCTACTTAGTTAAGATTCAGCGAATTACATATCCGTTCGAAATGAATTATCTTACACCGCTATTGTATTATTATGTGCATTATACAATGGCATCCATATCCAAAAATAGTGCTATAATATTCCGAAAGCTTGGTCCGCTAATATGACCTCAGTTATTCACATAACTCTGTGCCATCCAGTTTTTTACCCCAGATGGCATACCTTGAAAGACGAAACTATTTTTTAGTATCTTTGAATACACAGAGACGATACTTAACGTGACTTTCTTATGAAAGTTTCAAAGGTCGACGTTACAAGCCTAGGCTATCGTTTTCCATTATCGAATTGAAATGTTTATAAACGATTTTCTCTGTTCACCTCACCCAAGATTGCTAGCAAGTGTCATCTTTCCTCTTCTTTTTCTATACCTTACATCATTTAAAGGGCTGAACTCATATAATTCGTTCCAATTCTCGTTGTATCAATAATTAATCAGATGGCTTTGATTTCATTGCTGACTTCTTTGAGAAGTTTTTGCTTCTTCGATAGTATGTGAAACTTTGATACTTTAAAATAAAACTGATGTTGGGATACGCGGAGACCTTTGCTGTAATCCCCTGCTTAATGGGGCTTTGATTGCGTTTCGCATGACACACGCGGAAAAGTTAACCGGTTATCCACATAAAAAAGTAAACCTTTTTTTCTTGTACATAAAAAAATAATTGGCATTCTCTGGAAAAGATTAAGAATTCAATCTTTATCGTATACGTAGATGCGTTTACTTACGTCATCGTCCGTTTGCGATCAATTTTATTGACTATTAAAAATTTTAAAAATATATATATATATATATGTATTCAGATTCGTGCGTTTAATGCGGTTTAGTTTTTTGACAAAAAAAGAAACCTACGAAAGCGGGAGAAAGGTCAGGATGACCTTTGTGAAGCAATTCCAAAAATATATCTATAGCGAAAAAATAATTTTTTTTTTTAAGTGCAATCATTTTGGTTGAACGGCAAAGTGGACAAGTTGTTTGTACAAGACATAATAACATATCCAAAGGGCAACAATCACATGAATATAATATGACTAAAATGCAGTGTAAATGTTAGATGGAAAAGTACGCAGCTAATATCATATATGGAAGATTTTTATACAAACAATATTGGATGATAGATCTGTGACGTTGAGAGTACGACTAGCCGAAACTTTGCACCGATTTAATTAATTTGAAGCGAAAAAAAAATCTTACGGCTAAATTTGTTTTGAAATAAAATGTTGAGCTTTTAATCGCCTTTTCAAGGAACTAAAAGGGAAAGGAAACGAGAGGAAAGAGGAGAGAAGACATTACTGGAGAAACTATCTGTTTGTCTTAATTCTATGTCTATCTTAACGTCATTTACGTAACGTCACGTAATATAATATAATAAGGTTTCCTTGTTACGCTATGAGTTGATGACTATATGATATGAAAAGTAAGGTGTACGAATTTCATCACTTCGTTGCTTGGTAACGTCCACGAACAGTAGAATTTTTAGTAGTTATTAGTAGGAGCGACGGCCGTTTGGCTATCCACCTAATCGTCAATCGCTTCGTCAAAGCTCTAAGAGTTCGGAAAGAAAGTTAATAGAAGATTTTTCATTCAAATCCAAAGATCAAATTTAAATTAAAATAAAACTCGAAAAGGCCAGAAAATAGGAAAAGTTGCTTTTAATAACTTCCAAATATTAGCCTAAATTTGTTTTGGTATTTTAAAAAAACTTTTCGGAAAATTGTACCACTGGATTAATGTCTGTTTGCTGTTTGCAATGAACAAAAGAGCAGTTTTGAGATTACATGAGTATCGAAACTTCATTTCTAACCGAATAAATGTTTTACTTTTGATATCCACTTCTGTAGGATTGGTGTGTACTCATTTAGTCATAATGTTTGTAACATCCTAAGGAAAGCTTCAGAGACTGTGTAACGCGTACATATTCTTGATTAGCGTGAAGTTCTGAATCGATCTAGTTAAGTCTGTCCGTCTGTGTGGTGTGTGTCCTGGTCGCAGAAATGAAGATATCAACTTCAAACTTGTATAAAGCGAGGGCTAAATTGGTTAAAAGGCATGCCGCATAGCCAATGCATATTAGGGGATATACAAGATGGGGCCTCAGCCAAATGAAGGGCGAGAGCGGTGCTGGGAGGGTGGAGTGGAGGCTCTTAATTGTATAGTATTTTCAAAACTATTTGATCAGCTGATATGAGTAATAATTGTATCCCTTTACGGTTAGTAGTTGGGTCTTGAGTAGAGATTATCCACTAACAACTAACCCAAATAGTGTCAGTAAACTGCCTTTTCGAACTCGTTGTCCCTGACATTCTCGGCGCTGTTCTTTCATACGAAAATACTGCAGTCGTTATTAGTGGTAATAGTAGAAGTAGTCAGTGTGTCCGTTCTCACGTTCTGATGGCAATGGTATAAAAAGAAAATAAATCTTCTTTTATTCATATATCATCGTTGATAATTAATGATGTTCAGTAAATCTCTTACAAAATCGAATAATGTATGATTTACAATAATTATAAATACATAAATTATGTATTATAAGCTAAAAAACGCAAAAGTGAGAGAAAAAAAAATTCGATTTGAACGAATGTCAGATGCTATGAATTATTTAAGATTTTCTTAATTGTAATCGAGTTAGTAATTCGATAGAAATCATTTTATAAAATATTATGACATAATCTGTGGTGAAAAAATATTTTATCAGTGGTAGATTTGAGATTTTCTCCTTTCTTTATGAAAATGTTTTCGCTGTTTCCCTTGCTTGGGCATGATCTTAATCCCCCAACTATATTCATTTATTTGATGAGAACCAGCGAAAAGAGTCTTTTATTTCAATTTTCTACGTACGGTAAATATTTCCTGTAAGTGTAGCACGATGATCCAAGAAAAGTGGCAAAAGAGAGATGGTGAGTAACAGTTGTTTAGTAGGTTTGTGGCCGGCCGATTACACATAAATCGTAATTAAACTGTGGTCTACCATACCGAAGACGATGAATACACTTGGTATCTCATGACAAGTAGCAATGCGTGAACACTGTTTGGTTTAGGTCTAGGCCTCCTGGATTTTTTCAGTCTTTAGCCAAGAGTTACGAGAAACTAATATACTTACTGGCTCTGTTAGAGATTGCGAAATAATGGAAAAAGTATTTTAGAAAAATGTAATGCATTTTGCATTACACTGCACTATTATATCCTTTAGCCGAATACAAAATTCTTCTGAACTTATAAAAAGAAGTATTTGTTATTCTATGGAATTTTGTGCTTTGCACCATCTTCGTTACGAAACTTTCAATATAATAAATGATGGTTGCGTTTTCGGAATATTAAAGAAAACAAAATCACGTAAGAATCACGTAACGCTGCTAAGGATGGTTTAAGTTTGGGAAAACGTTATGGAAACGCATAAGCGCACACTTAGTTTGAATCTATCGCATTTACATCATAACATCACTTCTGGGTAACTGAGAGATTGCCGGCAATTCGAGTGAACGCTTCTGCAAACCTTGTTGTCTTACGTAAGTTTGTCTTTATTGTTGCAATTAATACCTCGGTTTTGTCTTGAATTATTTTAGGGGTGGAGGGGGGTGGCGGGGATAATTCTAAGCAAAAATTTTCTCGCAGGCGGAAAATGCATACATTTACGATTGAGTTACTAACGTTACGTTGAGGTACTAGTCCCAAGAACGGAACGAATTTTTATTTTTCATATTTTGTTTTCATTATTCTCAAAAATGTAAAGCAAAATCAAGTGAAAACGTTATAGTCGGGCCAGGCCGACTATTAAATACCCTACACCAAGTTGCCTACCACAATTCTTATTTTTGTCATAAAATACAAAAATTTTACTGTTTTTATACGAACTCACTATTATTGAACTGTATATTAAAAAATAAACCTCTTTGCAAAGAAGGCTTAGTTTCCGTAAGAATTGTTGGGCTCAAGAGTTTGAAAAATTGAGGTATGTGTTCAAAATTCAGCACAACTAGTTTCTATATAAAATTACTATTACGGGTTAATTTCCGTCGTTCAATCAACAACATTAAATGGCATTAAAACAAATAAGAGCATTATAGTCGGTCTACACAACTTTGTCTAATACAGTCATTAACTAGTTTGGATAATAAATAATACACCAAAAAGTACACAATATTTTCATGAAAGTCCGTATTAGATTTAAGGTAGAGCTACACCCACTACGCGGTTTTTGCAAAGGCTACGAGGACGGTGAACATGTGCTCTTTGTCTGTCCGAAATATCAGGACGAACGTCGGGGACTACGAAGAGAATATAAAAGCTATCTTCCCTCGAAAATCTAATGAAGAGTATATCGCACGACCTGAAAAAATCAAAATAGATTGCAGTCTTTTTTTGGGAGCATAATGAAAAGATAAATATCAACGGAGTTGTGCCTAATTAGCAACACGTCTTCTTTGAAGGTATATGTAAACTATCGTACGACAGGAGAGAGTATAAGGACCATGCGTGTTCTTAGTTTACGTGGTGCTGTGGGTGTGTCCTTTGACCGATTTGGCCCACTTTTAATACCAGCCTGCGTGCAAGAACTTCCAATGCTTCTGCCAACTTGGAAGTCGATAGTTTCATCTTTGCGGTTGGAAGAATGTTTACAACAGACCTTACGCTACACTACCATATAGCGCTTCGGTGATGTGTATAAAGAAATGACGTGTA
The DNA here is from genome assembly GCA_000688715.1 of Glossina pallidipes. Lineage (NCBI taxonomy): Eukaryota > Metazoa > Arthropoda > Insecta > Diptera > Glossinidae > Glossina > Glossina pallidipes. Next base: position 318,964 of record KK499978.1, read on the forward strand.
GGCGTCAGAGAAAACTTTTTTAGATCCTTTCGCAAATGGACGGTCTTACGCAGAAAAAATATATATTTTGTAAATAAACATGAAAAACGCACACAATAAACCATTTGCACAATGCGTTTATTTTAGTGAACATTGAAAGGGTCATGAAATTCCAAATCAAGGCGTCTATAGCTTGGATTTTCAAACATTTCCAATGCAAATGTGTCGGTGGTGTGTGTGTATACTTTTATCCATTTTTCACGTATTATTGTTGTTATTGTTTGAAAACTAAATTCAACACGCAAAGCATTTAAGCCACGTTTAACGTAATGCTTTTTATGACTTCCACGATATGTATTAAAATAACCAATCGCACGCATGCAAGTGAACAGCGAAACAAGCAAATAGAACTGTTTTGTATATTTGTATATTTTATATATACATACATATATAAACAACAATCTACCTATGTGTTTAGATATGCGTGGATGCAAAATTTGGCAAACAGAGTTTGTTTGTGACTTAAGCTTTTGTTATCTTTTGTTTTTTTAAATCCTCCTCCATACATGCACATATTTCTAATCGCGCTCGGCATATTCCCTTTGTTGAAAAGGTCAGGACTGACTAACATGCGGTCATGTGTTTTCGGCGGCTATGGCAACGCTTTGGACATTTATTTTCGCAAAGGAAAAAAAAAAAGAAGTAAGAAAATTATATTCGGTCGTGACTAAATCTTCTATACCCATCACCCATCGCCGTTATTCTAAAAAAGACATAAAAGTAACACAACTGAATTTTCATGCCATATAAAATGGAGTTTTCAAAATAAAAGCTTTTGTCGCATAGGCGCGGGGGCGTTGTAGGCGGTTCGTTGGAAAAGTTTAAGTCACTTCCAAACTCTTTTGCTAATTTGTAGGCGTGTATCTTCATCTTCGTTAGCAGGAGAATGTTTACCACAACTATTACATAGTTCCACAGGCAGACAGATGGTCTGACGAACAGACGAACATATTTAGGTGCATTCCAAGTGTGAAACTGGGCAAACATTTACATACTTTATGTGTTGTTTGAAGCTTGTTTCTGTGCCCTATAAAGCCATCGAAAAAAAATTTAATTTTGATTCGCTACCCTTGCCCTTTGATACGCTACTCGTAGGCAAGCGTAAATTTTTTCCATTTTTGTGCATATGCCACAACATCGTCCATAGAATACACATTCACCTGTTTGTACATTTATTGTGGTATAGTTTAGGAGTAATGAGCAAAAAATCAATTTTTTATTTCTTGTGAAAAACAAAGGTGTTATCGCAGCACTGCGTGTGTGTGTGTGGTTCGACCGATTTGGTCCATTTTCAATACCAACATGCGTGCAAGAACTTCTACTGATAGCTTCAATTTTGCGGGTACAATAGTTTTCACAACAGACATTACACACACGTACAATCGTACAGACGGACGTGCTTAACTCAATTAAGAATGTGATGCTGATCAAGACTATACACACTTTGAGGGGTCCCTGATGCTTCCTTCTGAGGGTTGCAAATGCTTTGACGGTGTGGATATACCACTCCTCCTTGGGTGATGGGTATATAAACACATGATCTTTGGCTAGTATTTTGTATATTATTTTGGTTTTCAGCTTTAAATTCAGACATTCTTTCAATAGATTGCAAAATATTTTATGTAAAATATACTTGAGGTTACTTTGCAAGAATTAGTTATGTAATATTATTATATTTTCTATTAATGTAATCGAAGATAGAACTGAAATGAAAGAACTTTGTAATCGTTCCACTTAAGCAAGTGGAAAACCGGTTCCAAATTCAAATTTGCTCAAAGTTTTTCTTCTGAAACTCAAGTTGCGCCTCTGGAAAAGTACAATCGCAACTGGATTTGAGTTTTTTAAATACATTTTTGAATATCGTTTGTCTTTTTACAAGAAATAATATTTAATTCGATTCCTAAAAGTTAGAAAGCAACTGATGTGATCAGATCAAAGCATAGGTTCTTTTTATGTATACATATATATGACCACTCGATCAGACTTTATATCCCCTATTCGAGCTATGCGGTGACGGTCAGAAAGAACCGATGAAAGGGAAAGAGATAGTGGAAGTGGTGCTAGCAGCCTTTACCGGCAGGTAACTCCCTTACTGGAGATTTAAATCCGCGAATATTTCAAAATCGATGAAATATTATGGAGGGGCGCACTGTGTTTCATTAAAGTGATTTAAAAGATGTGATTTTCAAATTTATTGCTATCCTTGAAGCTCGTGCTGTGAAAGAAAGAGAAGTATCTTTAAAATATGATCAACATATACAGACCTTTGAGACCAATTGGGTATTATGCCTCTTAATTGTTGGAGGCAGTGCTTATACAATATGTATGCTGCGAAAAGTCGGGCATCTCGTTGCATGAGTCCATAATACGCTACACCATTTTTGACATGTAAGGACGGGGATTAAGGCATAAAGAATTCCGCAAAAGCTATGTGGAGTTCAGTGACACTCATTACTTTTAGCTTGAGTTCGCTTTCGCAAAACGTATGATTTCTTTAATTTCCAAGCAACAATAAGCAAAAAGTGATGATGAAAAAAAAATTCATTAAATAAGTTGTTAATATGAATATTCATTTATATGAATATTCATTGTTTTTTTTTCTACATGTGGACTTTTTTTCTCTCCTTTGTTCTAGTTTTCTTTTTATGCGTTTCTTTATAACTTTCATAAATTTTCTCTTTTTGTACGTCCCTTCTTTTATAAAAACACATGTTTTTTATTTACAATTCGCATGAATGCAAAGGCAAGCTCATCCTCAAATGTAGGGAACTGCGGAGTAGCAATTCGGTAGAGCAACATCGTTTGGAGCGACTGGATGAGTAATGAATGATTTTAGATTTGGATATGAAAAGATTTATTGTGAGCCCATAAATGACCCGAAGTCTCCGGTTATCTAATGCCTTGATTTTGTAAATTTCTTTCCATTCTCATCATATGATTCATCGCATAAATGTGGTATTTGGTGGAAGTGGTAGCTCATTAGTGTCTTAATCTTTCATAGAATTCAATTCATTAAATGAATGCTTTTTATCTTAATTATGTGTTATATCGTATACACATATAGAATAGAATGTTATCTCTTTGTACAATTGATAAGTAATTTGTTTGATTAAATTGATTTCCAGATTACTTTAGGAAGATAGTCATATAAATTGTGGTAAATATGTATGTCTTTGAAGAAAACGAAAATGAATAAACTAATTGCACCACATCCGTGCACATTCAGATTACATAGATAGAGTCATGAAATTTATTACAATATTATAAGATATTCGTTAACAAATGTGGTTTACATGAATGAATGAGGTCTACACTGTAATATCATTTTAGGTTTTACTAAGATTGAGATGTTCGTTACGATACGTTAACAAGATATTGAATTACATAATAAAAGAAAAATTGCTCAATAAAGTTATGAATTAATTTATTTAGTTTGTTTTTCCATATAATGCCACATAATTATTTTAATATCCGCGGGACTGCGTGTTAGCAGACAAAAGGACATTCCAAAAATTATGACTCGCATCCTTTAGTGGGATTCTTGCATGAATGAATTCTTGCTGAGCAATTTTGCGATTTTCTTTGTATTTTTTAGAAAGTTCACATACATGCATACATGTTAATATATGTTTATGTCAATATGTATTTTATTTTTTGCAGCGACAAGATTCGTGGCTATTTTCTTCTCACTTTTCGGACCTCGATCGAATTATCTCTTTGCACAACATATTCCATATCCTATAGATTTCAGATTTCTTATATTCTCATCCTTTGGAACCGTTATAATTGGGCAGGCGTGATGCATCCCTGTATCTATTACACAATATTCCTAATTAAGATTGGGCAACTTTTTCATCAACGGGACGAAATTTTGATTTTGATATGACGGTGGGGGTCAAAACAAGGTGCAGCTACTATTAAAAATGCTAAGCTGAGCCTGTAGTGAACGCGAATACAATTCATTTGCAGCATTACTATGTGCGGGCAAATTGAATTATAAGAAGTCTTAAAGGTACTCGAGCGGGCTCGATGTCAACACGAGCCGGATGCGACCTGCGTGCTGTCGATTGCCTATATCTGCTCTTCATGATTATCATTTGTTTCAATCGCTTGTTTCGTTAGCTTTCCTTTTGCTGCCACTAAAATAATGAGTTCTTTCGTTCATGAGCTTAAAAGATAAGTTATTCTTTACATGTGTTATTGATAAGGCGCTAAAAAGAAGAAGAATGAACCGAATCCTCTATGGAAAGTGATTAGCCATGCAATACACATATGCTCTCCTCCTGCCCTCAAAAAACAATGTTGAAATGTTCAATTCTGCAACATAAAGCTCTATTTTTACTTAGCACTTCCAATTTAAATCTGTTGGGTTAGCCCTAACAGCCAGTGGGGTTGTGCAAGATTTTTTTTACCGGAACGCTAATTTTTTTTTTACGCGTATATATAATTATATAGACAGGGCCGATCCTGGGTAGGCGGCCGCTCTGTGCCGTCTGATGTACCCAATTTGACGACGGGGGCGAGATTTCCCCGAGTTTTCGCCCGTCTTCTAATGTTTATTATAAATTCTCGTTATCAGAAATCATTTTTAGTTCCGGAACGTGTTCCTGTCCAAAAAGGAAGTACCGGACCGACGTTCCGAAGCGTTCCGGCTCGACAACACCACTGGTAACAGCCTTCAAAGCTCAATGTTAGCTTGTGCATGTGTAAATTGAATCTTCATATAAATAGTCTAAGAAATACTACGTATAATAACAAAGGTGGCTTCGCTGAATATATAAATTTTGCTATTTAACAAGAGTTTCGGTTTTTACTCCTATCGAATTTAATCCAAAATTGGTTTTGTTATCATGACGTTTGTGGGTCTTTGAATTGAATTTACAAACAGAATCATAGGTTTCAAAACCAAATTGGAAGTTCTCGATAAACTTTGAGGAAATCTATTTGGGATTTCCCTAAAGGGAAAGTCCATACAGTCCTGGCGTGTCTGATGCGTAGTTTGAAATTTTCTTAAGCGTCTTGTGCACATTGATTGCTATGATAAGGAGTATCGCATATAAGGGATATGCTAATGCAAGGCATTTTTGCATAAATAGGGTGGATGTGCTGCAATTGTAGATGATGATAAACCTGAATGTCAATAGCAATAATTCCCATTTATTTATGCCCTTAATCAATTCCCTTTTCATGTGCATATATGAAATATTTCTGATAAATTGTATTATTTGCTTTGTATATTCAATTTTAATATTAAATGTAAATAAACACTGCATTGCAAGTCAATAGGGCAGGTGTAGAGGAACTTTATATGCACGGTTAAATATATTCATATAGAACTGAATATACATATATATATGGTTTATAATAAATTGATATATATATAAAATTCATTTATTCATCTTTATGTTCATGCATTTGTAGTTTTAATGTCTGGATATACTACAACTATGACGTTTTCCTCTTTACATGCACTGTAGACTTCTTAATTAGCAAAATAAATGTACAGTTACTGATGAAATTGTTCTTGCTTGCATAGGAGAACATATGACGTAAGTAAGGATTCCTCTCAATCAGTAGGAACGAAAATTCGTATTTGGTTTATAAACCATGACAGTGAAAATGTGGCAGTGGACAATACGGTCCACAATGCAGATATAATTTGTAAGTTTTTTTTTTTTTTTTTTTTAATTTGATAGTCGAGAGGCAGGGAAGATTCATGGCTCTTTATTTAATACTTAAAATTGTCGGCACTTTTGTGTGCAGTTGAAACAGTCTCCCCATTAGCATCACTCACATAATTAGAGGATGATGGCTGATGAGAAAGCGCTTTTTGTGTGTATAAAATTAGTAATATTAGCGTTAAGAAGAAGAAGTTTTCACATTTCAAATCAAATTCTTTTTAAAAACAACAAATGTGCCGTAACGGGATGATACTTTGATCAAGAGCTAACGTTAGGGCTAATGTAGTAGGGCTCTGCACTAGAGTTTAGCGCTGTACTGTCATTTCTTGAAAATGCGCAGCCGATGTCTACTCTATAGTAATAAAAAAAAAAGAAAAAAGTTATACTCGGCTGGGTCACCGAGTCACGCATGCCCATCAGAATTAAAATCTTTAACGTCCCATGGTTTTGTTCATGGTCATGAAAAAGTGAATGAAACAGAATTTATCTTCCACTTTCTTTTTAGTTCACTAAAAGAAGAAACATTCAATTCGCTACCTTGTGCCGTGCGCACAATTAATGTAGAATTAATATAACTAATTTGTTGCATTCTACCCTTCAAACCCTTTTACTTGATCTCCATGGGGACGACGTTTTTAAAAAAAATATTATTCGGCATATCGTGACGTCCACCACAATTAGGTTTGAATTAACGCATTTGGTGTCTCGCATTCTATCCTCGCATAGTCCTTTGATTTAATACCCAGATTGCTGGTATTATTCAGGAAAAATTAACCTGCTACCTCGTGATTTATTTACCTTGTCGCCTCCTACTCTCCAAATCATTTTATTTGATACCCAGATCGCTGGTATGATTTACAAAAAATAAGCCCGACAGGCCGTAGCGTCCAACTTATTTATTGTAGAATTAAAGCATTTTTGGCCAGAAAATCTATCTTCATTTGAGCAATGTACAAACTAATTTTAAACATTTCACATTATTTACGTTACGAGAGGCACAAAACCTCAAAAATTCGAAAAAAAGGAACATTTAATCGCTTGTAACTTTGTGTGGGTTTGACCAATTTTTTCTCTTCTTGTACATAATAAGTAGAGTTTTTCGTAAAGTCAATGTAGAAAATTCCAGCATTCCAGCTTTCATAATTTGTGAGTAATAGGCAAAAACTCACATTTTTTACCTTAAAACGACGCGGTTGTGTTCAGTTTACCCTTTATTGCGGGCGAGCTCTGACTAATTTGCAGCGTTTTTAGTAACAACGTGTGTGCAGAAACTTCCAATATCTTCCAAATCGATATCTTCACTTTTGTGACCAGGAGTTTTTCAACAAAACGCACTCAACACAGCCGCACAGACGGACAGATATGCCCTAATCGATTCACAATTCGAGTGATCAAGAGTATATATATTTTGTAGGGTCTCTGAAGTTTGCTTTTGTTTAACTATCCTCTGATACTATATTGTATTAGGTTTTTCCAAAACTTTGATTTGTTTGGCAGCGATCCACCCACCGAGCCATTTTCGCATTTCTTGGACTATGCGGACTCGCGTGCCAGTCAAGCCACGCTGCGCCGATCTGAACAAGTGGTAACCGGGAGACGCCATGTCCGGTGAGTACGCTGGGTACAGTAGTACTTGCCATCCATGCTGCAACAACGCACACCGGCCAACTCATCTAAAAAAAGATGGGATTTTCAGTCAATTCGTGTCTCCACTTTTAAGCCATTGAACCCAAAACCAACAATGGTGGTGGATATGATGGAGCAGCATCACCATAAGCCTCTGAACGTGTTTGGTGGGCTTCGACAGTAGGTTTCTGCAAATAAACAGCAAGCGTAATGAATTTGAAAGAAGAATTTTGAGCGCTCCATGGTTAGCGTCAGCGTAGACTGAATAAAGCAATAATTTTAAGTGGAAAATTTTTATTTTATGTAGAGCAAGGTCAAAGCCATCGAATTCAACGTAATATACACAGATATTTCCCATTTCTATATCATTTTTCCTTGTACAAAATATTTTGCAAAATACTTCCAAACACCTAATAGTTTCTTAGTTGATCTAAAACTTCATAAAAGTATTTCGCAAAACCATTTAAAAGCTAAGTAGAAAAAAAGGTTCTAATAGACTCTTATTCGCTTATGTCTTCTATTTACAGAATATGGAAATGTAGAAAATTTAAATATCAGTTAAAGTGTGAGCGATGGATTACAAAAAGTCTCTTGCACAGACGAGTAAAGCTTTCTTATTTCGCACTAATCATAATATTCACAAGCCGGAAAGAGGGAAATCTTAACAAAAAGTTCAAAAAAAAAAAATTAATTTACAATGTGCCTAAGTATATATAGAATGAGAAAAGTTTCTCATTCCATTATTTATTCGTAAATTATTTAAATGAATATCAGATCCTACGCATAAAGACGCAGGCGTAATTGTTCCCTAAAATAGCATATGGAAAATATAATCAAATAAATAGATAATCAAGTTACAATTCAAGAAATAATTTTTCATAGTTTTTTGTTTTTCTTCCATCACACATATCTATACATATATATCTAAAGTAAATTTTGTTGTCTCCTTAGTAGCTATGCGTCAATCTCTCTCTGCTAACACTTTAAAGCTGAATGAACTTTCCGCACTTTTCACTTGAAGTAGAAATGTATGTGCACGTATATTTTACTCTGTATTCACCGCAATAACATGACGGGAAACTTTAAAGTTATTAAACCAATAATTAAATATAAACCAATAGAGACAAACAGCACGTTCATGAGTGTTATGGAAAAATAGCAGCTTTTGTGTCGCCATTCTAATAGCGTGCTCTGTTGTTGTGGTTCTTATTACATTATTCTATTGCAGTCACTATAGGTTAGATGATATATTCCACTTTTCAGCTTCCTTTCTCATTCAATTAAATTTATTATATACACCAGTGGGCATTAGTGCATGGGGGTGTATTGATTTTATCATTTCGTATGTGTAATAATCACAAATATCAGTCGATGCAGTGACATCGATTGGGCTGTCCATCTGTCTGCACTGTAGTTATTCGCAAAATTGGAATGGCCATTACATTAAATGACGACTTTTTAGACGCTTAAGGATCTAAAGGTAAAGGCTCTAAGAGACAATTATGAAATTATGAAAATCTTCAGATTTCATTGATATGAAATATTCTAATAGTAAAGCTTAGTTAGATAAAATTGTTTCATATAATACATCCAAGGACATTTAGAAGATCTAAAGATCGATCTGTTACACCGTGATGTACTCAGATTATATACAGTGTCCCTATGTGTTATTTTGCTCTATCTGAAAATGTATTTCAGTCTTTTATATGAAAATACGCTAGTGGGGAATTAACGCCATCTCGCGGAGTGATTACATACCGACGTCCTTATTTATAAAAATGAAATAAATCATTAAGCTCTCAATCTAATTCATGTTTTCCTTTTGCTTAAACAGAAAAGTGTTTTGAACCGAATTCACGAGACGTGAGTCAGTAAACTGTAACGACCTTGTTTTTCTGTTATCGACAGGTAGCCAATGATATTTTTTTATGCTACGCATTACACACACCAAAAAAACCTAATTGTCAATGTTTTATGATGAATATTTACGCATGGTATTAATTTCTTATCAAAATTAAATGGACCAAATTTGAATCGCGTGAGCCTGTATCTCGGAGTCCACTCCGTATAAGATTTCTCATGAAGAGCAAGACCTTCACAAAAAGGTTTAGTTTTTAATAATTTATAATGAAAATTGGTTCATAGTAGAAATTTATGAAAAGATTGCTAGGAAATTTGGACCAACTAGGTCTTTTGACCTCAACAAATATAGGGGTTATCACGAAAATTAAGCACTTATCCGGAGATGATGTCTAGTTTTTAGTTCTTTTACGACAGAAAATGAAAAGTAGTTGAGGAAGTAAATTAATTTTGTTAAATTTGGATCACGCCATGTGATCTATTGGGCATTTTCCAATATGCGAGCTTGCACGACAAATATGCCTTTGCAAGCAAATAATTTGTAAGTTTTTGTGTATTATTACCAAAACGAGTGAATAATGTTTCAGTTGAACTAGCGTAGGGTATGTAATGGTTGGCCTTGCCCGGCTATAATGTGCTTCCTTGTTTGTATATTTTCAACGTACAAACGTACAACCACATGGTAAAATTTGTCCGTAACTCACTGAAGCAGGCATTAGAGATTCTAACTCGTCGCATATTCTTTATAAGCTTAAGATTCTCTCATGCTCTTCTTTTTTTTCGTTTGTCCAAATGTTTGTTCATTCCTTTTGACTGTCAGCTATTGTTAAAGTGCTAAGTTTTTTGCAAACACTGAGATCGAAAACTGAAGCTTTTCTTATGCATTCTTAGTTCGGATGTCATGAGTCTAATCTAATCATCATCGTAACTATAATAAGGACAAACCTATAGCTTACAATTTATGATACATTTTGTTACTACACCATGACAAAACTCGCTTAATACTTTCGTGAAAGAATAGGCGTGGTCTACGCGCAATGTCGAATCGTGTGTACAATCATGTGTATGATAGGAGACAAAATTCGGCTCACATTTTCTAGCAGGTTTTTGCCAGAAACTCAGCACCCCTACCTCAATCAAGATCATCTAAACCTTCGGCGACAAAATTGATATGATTCGCGCACAAATATGCAAAAAAAAAATAAATAAATAAAAAAGAGCATTTTACACCCTGTACTTTTTGTGTAAACTTTAGTAAAAAACTTTTTTAGGATCATTAAAAGGGGCTTGGGATACCAGGGTACACCCTGTATTCTATCTGTGCTTGGGAAGATTCCCAGTACTGCTCAGTGTATTAGTTATGCCTACGCTGCTCGGCTTCATAAGCGCCAAGTCTGTCCGTCTCTTAATTTATCAGCAAGTCTCGGCATGAAACGGTCCCTATAATTTAGGCGGATTGAACGCCTTATAAAATTTAGTGAGTTAAACGTTAGTTTTGAATTGTGATTAGCAATTAAAATCTTTATTGAAAAATACGTACTATTTATAGTTAATTCTACAGGTGAAATTATGCTAACCTAATCACTAATTAATTGGGGCGCCTCAGCCCGTTAAAGTGCGACACAATTTTTGTTTTTCTTTTTGCTAAAGAATTATGCAAATTCAGCATAATTCTGTCTCAACTTCAAACTGGATGCATATACCGCTTTGCGATCACACTACATAATATAAAAATAGATTTTCAAAACTGATGACGAAAGCGTTTTACAAATCGCTTATTATACTCTCTAACGAAGGACAGATGTCTATTCATTTTCTCCAAAGGTTTGCGACACCCACAAGGAAGCTTCAGAAACCCTATAAGTTATGTGCATTTCCTGATCAGTATCGGTATTCAAAAAAAAAAAAATTTCTAGGTTTTTTTGCTCATCACTCATATCTTACAAACAATGCTTGTCTTTTATATTCAATGCTAAGGATTTTCTTTTTTATTTGCTTACAATTAATAAAATTTATTCAAATTATTCGGTGACCTATGTCTTATTCGAGGTTTTTCGTCTTGCCCTTTTCCCACATATATTATGCGTTTGCAAGAGTGCATTGTTGTCATTTGCTTCGTATGTGTTTATGGCGTGCGGTTTGAATTCATTTATTTTAACTTTTCAATTTTTCGTTTTATTTCTTATTTTGTTTACCATTTAATAACGATACAATATGTCGGTGGAGTCTCTGTACTGGGACTATTTTGCAATTTTTATAAGCATGAGGAAAAGTTGGCTGTTACTGTAAGCGAAACTTACAGAAAAACTCAACACGCAGTTGTCCGGTGCCGCAAGATAAAGACGTGGAGTAAATGAAAAACGTACTGCGCTTGCATTGGTGATTACTCAAACTCACTAATTGCATGTAAGTCCCTAATGTGAACCCTAGGCAGGCAGTGGGTTCAGAAGGCAGTAAGGATAAAGAATACATCTTTACTTGTGCAATAAGAAGAAGAAAGAATATTTTATTTGTGCAAAACACCTTTCTGCGTTGTTTAAGGTCCTTTTAAAAATTGGAGGTGAACTTAGTCATTTCAAATAAACCTTCAATGTGGCAGATGAATATCAATGCAATGCAAACAAGATCTTTAACATGCGTACATGTCTCCATTGGAATTATTTATCTAAATTTAATTTGGAAAACCCAAAGACAATTTGTACAGCAATTTTTTTTTATTTTATAATTATTTTGTTAAAAACTTTGAAGAACACCCCCGTATCTTTATTCCTATCGTAGCCATACACACATATATTATTTGTTAATAGTCGATGTTTACATATGTCTATGAATTCATCTGTATCTCAGAAATTTTATTGCTTTGTCCTTCGTGTTCAACGTTATGCGTAAGTCCTTTTTAAATAGTTTTTTTTCTTTTTCTTATAGAATTGAAAGTAATTTACTAAGAGTTTTATTGCATTCGTTACATACTTATATAAAACATTAATAGAAGAAAGACATCCTCTAAATAGGAGAGGATATCGCAGAAAAACCTTAAAAAAAGGAAGTTATAAAACACGGTTATCAGAGCATAAATTGAGTTTTCGTTCTAAATAATTCTTTGCAGAAAATGTCAACATAATGCTCTCATCAAAAATGTTAACGAATGTTTTGCCTTAAGTTCTTTGTATGCCTTGATGGAATTCTCGCTTACAAAATTATGAAAATTATCTTAAAAAGAATAACGGCCTAAATTAAACACTGCCAGCAGAGAGGTTTTGAATGTAGCTTTTTCCATGGCCACACATTCTTCGATCCAGCCGAGGGATGGACCTTCTCTGCTTGACATACAAAGCGCGAAATTGGTTCTCATTATCAGCTAAAGGAGACGGTTGAGCTGATTGCCAATAAGGGCAGATGGGAAAATCCAATTGGGTACCAAAATCCAATTGGAAAACGAATCCCAATAGGAAAACTAAAAATCCACTGGCCAATGACCTCCCGATTGGGGGTCAATGGCCTTCCCATTAGGGGTCAATGACCTTCCAATTGGGGGACAATGACCTTCCAATTGGATTTCCGTATTATTCCAATTAGGGACAATGGCCTTCTGGTTGCGGCCAATGACCTTCCAATTGGGTTTTCGTATTGTTCCAATTGGTGCCAGTAACCTTCCAATTGGATTTCTATATTATTCCAATTGGGTGTCAATGACCTTCCAATTTTGGCAAATTTTGATTTAACCTCCCAGTAGGCAGAAAGGATATCAAAGAGAGTACTATGAACGAATATACGCAATACACTTGAGGACAAATCTATAAAGACCATCTTACAAGTGATCTTAGAAAGAAACGGAGCTTGATCCATATAATCTATGCGACAAGTGTTTCATTGTCATTATGCCATTACTTCGAGCATTTTCTTCTCACTTCTGAATCGAATATATTGCGTACCAAAACTGACATATCAAATGTTAAGATGAAGTCCATTCTTTGGAAGAATCAATGGACTAGAACAGGACCTGCAAAAATACGCAATATTAATAAAATGCCTGCGCTTCAGACTAAATAATAAGATAGGGGAATGACTAGCATGATCCGCAAAGTTGCATGATACAGAAGGCAGATTAATTAAGAACACAGAGAGTACAAAGAAAAAATGCTTAGACTGATGTAATAAACATATTGCAGATAGATTGAAATATATGGTGGAGTCATAAGTAACTTCCGATGCAGATACGTAGAATTACGGAATTCGGGTGGCCGCAAACACCAAAAAAGGCGTGATTCATCCCTTCGGATAGGACGAAGCACGACTTTTTTCATCCCCAAAACCCAAAAAAGGCGTGATTCATCCCACAAAAAAAGCATGAGTCACCAAACAAAAATTTTATCCCAATGTAGCGCACTCCAAAAGTCACTATTACCAACAAAATCTATATCTTCCGTCTCTTTCTCAAAAAAATTGCATATTGCGCCTGAACATCCATTTAATACATACTTGTTTGAATGTGATGTCAAATAACACAGTCTGCGTAGCTGTTTTACTTCCAGCTTAATTAAAAAAAAATTCTAGAACGGATAGGAAAAAGAGTTACGGTAATCCAAAGTATCAGACGAATCATTAACATGGATAGAATGCTCATGACACCGAATTCAGATTTTATGTTTTGTGAAATACCCTTAGCATGATGATGGTGCGATGCACAAAATTTGCATCGATTCGTGGATAGACTAAACATGTGACTTTTTCTTTCATTACGAAAGAATAGAGGAAAGCCAAGAAAATAGCCCAAGTTGGCACCTAAAGAGGCACAACACTTTGAAAAAAGTTTGAATTGAAGTCATTTAAATGCTGTGAGGAAAATGTGTGCGAATAAGAAAAGAGAACCTGAGCAATTTTCTTATGGTTACCGGATATGACGGCTGCCCAAACTCCTTTCCACATTGAGTTTCTTGCTCGTTGTATATTGTTTCTATCGTATGCGTCGTCCTCTTATGGTAACATTAACCATAAAATGAGCAAAAAAAATTTTTATTTAGTTTAATGAAAATTCTATTATTGTATGCAATAAAATGAAAAATGGAAAATTTGCATTTAGCCGTAAAAGTTTGCATAAAAACAAAAGAGTATGTATGTATGCATAGAGGAGGAGAAAATTAAATGGAATTTCATTCTACCACACTAAGGCCGATTATACGCAAGCACATAACTTAGAAATTCATACACAACAGTAAATTAAATTCTTATAATCTCTGATACATATATAGGGTCTTTCAACAAGACCTGTTATTGTAAGCTGCTACGAAAATCATACATTTGGTAAAATACAATTGTGCCTGAAAACTACTTAGTTTGAAGAGAAACTAAAATTGCCACAGAGGAGAAAGATTTTTGTGATACTTTGAGGTAACGATGCCTTATGCAGCTGGCGATTGACGAAAAGAAGGACAATACTTTACAGGGAACTCAAGAGCGAGGTAAATGGGTTAACAAAAATATCACATTGAAATCTGTTAATGGTGACCCGGTTTCGAAAGAGTGTTTACTGAAACCCAGAACTATTGACTCATGACGTTTGAACGAAGAAAGCGCGTACCAAGTGCGTGTGAAGCCTTCACTTTCTGTAAACAATATTTTTGTAAATATGCCTTATGCAGACAGATTTGTCTCACGATCTTTGTGGCAAGTGCCATTTTTCTCTTGAAAATAAACGTCGTTTATAGCAAAAAGACTTCGTCAATATCCACCAGTCCAGGCGCTATAACGTCCGAATCATTAACAACCGCGCCAAACTATTACGTTTGTAGGGTTTTTTGCGATTATTTCTCTTCGGTTAGCGGAGCTACAGATACGACCATTTTGCTTTTTTTACCTATTCAGTCAGATGGAAATTCGTCTCATCACTCTACTCGGAACAATTTAGTTTCAGCGAAAGTATCCGAAAGCCTCCGACTTTCTATTTCTCGAATGTTGACGCAATGACAGCAAGAGTTGGGAAATATTATGAAATTCAAAATGCCTCACTCTATTGTTGGAAGACCCTACGTATATATGTGCATGCAATATGTGCGTACTTACTTACCATATAACTCTTTTAGTGTTAGAAAAAAACTTTTAACACAAAAGACTTATTTCTCGAATTTTATGGTAAAACTTTATATATGTGTACATATATTAATGTATATACAGTAGCTTAATACAATCTACATACATTATTAAAAACTAGGATTACTCGTATTATATAAGATAACATTTATGGGTTAAGAGTGAGAAAATATATATATATTTAAGAAATAAAAACTTACATTAATTGTAAACAAAAAATGCCCTAACACAAAAGAGTGTACATTCGGGGGAAAACACATCACTAGGAGTTGTGAAAAAAACATCTTTAATTAACTTTTCAATTCTTTTTCACACGTTTTTCTCTTAAACGAATTTGATTTAACTCGAGTCAAACGAAAAAAAAATTCTTTTTTTACACGAATTATTTTGTTTTGACACGATTTTATTTTTATGAATTTCAGATATAATTCCCTTTTTCCAAAGTAGAAGTTATTTTTTATAAAAAGTTATTTTTATTAAAATGTGTAAGCACGAAATAAATTAAGTGAACTCTAACAAGAACTTTTTAATATTGTTTACACCTAATTCTCTTTTTGCACGTATTTTCTGGGAACGTATCTATCGTGTAAAAAGAGAATTAGATACTTAGTTTTCGTACTTGTTTTTGTACCTTTAAATAATAATTTGTCACTTACAGTGAGTTTCTTTATTTCTTGTCTTAAAATGTAAAAAGGTGAAGAAATTGCTCAAGAGGTTAGAAATGCGATTATAACGCAAAACACGAAAACCACAGAAAATAACGAGTGATCAGGCCAACCGAAAACCTTACAAAGCGTGCAAATCGAAACATTATCGGAATTGTGACAAATGAACTCAAAAGTAGTGCTGCTGTTGATATTGCAAAAGTCCTAGAAAAATACAAGAAAAAAACTATTTATATGTGAAATTAAAATGATAAAACTCCTCGAGTTTTCAAAGGTTCACAAAAATAATGATATAAATTTTTTGAAAAACGTAATTTTTAGCGACGAGTCTAAGCTCAATATATTCGGATACGATGGCACACAAAGAGTAAAGAGGAAATCTAACACAGCCATGGCCAACCGAAATTTTTTACCAACTGTGTAGGCTGTAACCATCACGGGGGTATGTCATAATTTGGGGATTCATGTCTATGGACGATTTTCGTGGTACATAACCTTTTTTCTATTATTTTTTTGGAATTGAAGTACATTTTCTGTTTATGAATTTATCTTAAGTGAAAAAATCGTTGAATTATTATTTAATACAAGTTTTCGTTTCTTGACAAATATATTGTTTGATCCTCAACACTTGAATGCAGTTTTTTAATAGGGTAAACTGTACGTAGACTTTAGTGTGCTACATATATATATATATATATATACGCATAGGTGGTAAAAGTAAATGTTTCTTGAACATAATGTGAACGTTTCCCGAGTAATTATCTCGAAAGATTAATATAAAAGTTAACGTTACATTAATAGAAAAGTTAACGTTAACTTGGAAATGAAAACAAAGTAATTGCTATGAACATTTACGCAGAACATACGTATAGGAAATGCGCATGCTTTTCACTCTGCTCTTATAATATTTCGTGACATAAGGGCAATAGCAGACGAAAAGAATAGCATCTGGTCTGCATTTAGGGCGGAACATGAAAAAGGCGCAATTTTTCTCATAGGACAAAGTGATGGGACAAAAGATACAAAGAGTAAAAGTATTCCGCAATAAAGTATTCACTACGTGAATGCAGTTTAGATTTTACGCAACTTTTAGATTTTCAAAACATGAGATTTAATGAGATTTAATGATTTATTCTAAAAACTCATTCTAAAAACTGAAATTGCATAAGATAATGATTGCTTAATGCGTTGCATTAAATAGCTTTTCGCATGCAATGATTGCAGTGGAAACTGTGAGTGTATCGCTACTCTATCGAGAACAATTTTTGCATAGCAATTATTGCGTTCGTCAAATCCATTATCTATGGTTACGATGGAAGAGGTTAACGAAATAGGCTCTTTGGTAAATGCGTGTAATGAGTGTTCATTTGAAAATATTGATACATTGATAATATTTTGAAATGTGTTGAAACAATGCCTTAATGTATGCTTGAAACTCTGCACTTAACAGAATTGTTACAAACCTTGTTTGATGCTCGAAATTTAAGAACGGAAACAAAGCCAGAACAAGAAGCATCACATCTCTTTAAGAAAATGTATACTTGGAAATCGCGTTGTCGAAGTTAAATTGTGCGATCATTTGTCGCCTGTGTTGTTTAGGTCATGCGGCAATGCTTATTCTTTCATTTCTAAAGTTCACAGTGCCGTGGGCGCCCCATTCTGTCTATATATATTTTTCCGCTCTCTCTTTGTCTTTTGTGTCCTCTGTATCAATTTCATCGTAGTCATGTCTCTCTATTGATCCTTTTGTTCGTGACATCCACGTTATCGTCGGTAACATCGTGTGATATTTATTCTTTTGTTCTTAAGCACCTGGATTTCGTAACCACGTCGGTATATTTATTTCTTTACTCTCTCATATCCAAGCTGGCAAGGTCGAAGTCCATACTTTCTCATGCCTTCGCTAACGTCTCCATTTAATCTTTTGTTTCGATGTCCTAGTCATCATCATAGTCATCTCGCTTTTCTTCCCCGCCTTTATGCCATGTTACTCTCTCTAACTATTACTTCGAAATACCAATTTTGATATAAAGTCTGTGAAGACTATGAATAGTGACCACGCGACACTGCTTTCCTTCTTCAATATTGAATATATTGAGTTTTCTTATCAAACCGATTTGAATATAACTTTTGAGTAGAAAAAGAATTCGAGGTATAGATCTTTTCATCCGCTCGTCTTTTCGATATTTTCGATATACAGCTTAATAAACACAAAAAATAAAATACAGAAGAAGCCTTTCAAAAACAATACTGGTATGTATTTCGTTCACCACTTTTTACTATTAAAGCAAATCTAAAGAAAAGCTTGTGTTTTTTTTTCGCTCGTGTCGTCAAAGTTCAAAACTTCTTTTTCTTATCGCAAATGTAAAGAAGAAAAATGGTGGGTTGGGCAATGAAAATGTTAAAATTCAAAAAATATATTTTCTGGCTACATATTGAGTGTGAAAGGTAGTAGAAAGAAGAGTAAAAATAGAAAAGAAAAACAACACATACAGAAACCAGAAAACCTAATTGCACAGAATACTTGCTCCTTTAGCATTTGGCTTTTGTGCTGTTTGGTTCTGTCTATATGCATCCATAAACGATCGAGGTATATTAAGTTTATCACTTCCGTTTGCGATTTGTGTAAAGTGCATACATATATAGAGTTTAACGATTTTGAAACGACTTTATCTTTCAGTCCACTTTTCCTTACTGTTGTTTATGCTAGTAATAGAGTGTCTATGATCGGTCGGAAAACGCTAATTCACTCGGCATTACGCAGGTTGAAGAGAAAGTTATATGCAAAATATTCACAGTGACGCTTACGATAAATTGATCGAAAAAATTCTAAATAAGTGATGGTAGGCGATGTAAGTGACCCTCCTTCTTTGGCTCTAAGAAATTATAACAAAAAACTTTTCTAAGTATTTGAATTACCTATCTATATATATGTAATGTAATGTTATGGCGTCCAGGACGTCTACGGAAATGTAGCGCACGAATACCATATTGGCGTAAGAAATTCGGAAAGTTACTCGAAGAAAATGTGAAATGAATATGAAATTTCGTTTGAATATTTAATACGAACGAATCTAATTAATCCATTTTTTTGCTTATACTTAGAGAAAACTAAAAGATGATGCGAAATGATGAGAACGAGTGCGATTTCATTTCATTTTCATGCTTATACTTAGGAGAAAATTAAATGAGTAGATGCAAGATAAGCTGTAAGGTGCAGCTCGTTCTTTATTAGCTATGCACGTTTGAGAGCCAAACTACAAGCGAATGCAATTTTCTTATTAGCTGCGCCTTTGCTTCACCTGGCAACTAACTAATATTTCTCGTAAGGCAAATTTAGTTTTCTTATTCGCTTTGCATTGGTGCTTGCACTGGCACTGGTAGTCCTAAAGATAACCCATTTTTCTTATTAGCTTTGCCTTTACTTGAGCTGGGTAGCTAACCACTAGTCTCGCTAAGGTGCACAACATTTTCTGACGTTTGGTCAAGTTTTGCTTTTAGCCAGATCCACTACAAAGAGAGAAACAGTTTTTTTTCTTTCTTTTTCGTATTCTTTTCAACTAAACAATTATTTGACGGTGACAGCGTTCTTATTAGCTTTACATTTATTTTCATAAATTTATTTTTTTATAAGAGTGGATAGATAAACCAAGTCAAAGATTGTTTTATTATATGTACTTGGAATGTTAGGTATTTGAGAAGCGACTCATGCTCGGCTGAGCGCTTATTCCAAACATAAATATTCCAATTCAATTTATAAATATTTGTATGCATGCAATGGTGTAAGTGCGTTTGCATTTACGTCTCCGCATGTATTTATTTAAAAACTAAAAATAGTAACACTACATGTACACTGGAGCCCTTGACTATGGCATTTAAAATATTAGTTGTTGTCGGTATAATGTTGCACATAATAAAAAATTTCTATGTACTCTCATATATATGTCAGTCCTTCACGTTTCTTATATATATATAACATATGTATATATAGGGAAAAATATATTTTTCTTTTTATATAATTTTTGACATATGGTTCACTACAAGCACTTTATCAGCAAACTTTTCAAGCGTTTCGCTACCACTTTTTCTTGTTCATTATTTTCATATATTATGAGACTTTTCTTGTCGTAAACCAATAAAACACATTCTTAGTACAGCAACTTGTAACAAAATTCTCCTTAGAATCAATCATAGCAGTAAATAGAAAAACGTATGCGTCTTGGTGGTAGCGGTGGGGAGCGGGTGAGTCTTCGATATTCATCAAACAAAATATTTAACAAAATTACTTTTCAAATGTATGCAAATATGAATATGAATATATGAATAAAAACGAGAGTGTAAAGGAAAGCATATTTTTAGTTCGGTTTGCTTTTTATTGGTCCAAGAATATGATGTTCTTTAATCTTTCATGCCGATTTTTATGATTTCCTAGAAGCTAATAGGAGAGCGAGGGATGGACGAATACATCTTAGCACAAAGAGTAATCAACAAAAAATACGACTGAAATTGAAACCGTCCTTGCTTATAATATTGTAACGTACAACGCGTCTTTTCTGATTTTTACGTTATTTATTCCCTTTCTTTAGGATTCGAGTCATCAATGTGGGATTTTCGTAAGACTACAATTATTGGTCTTGCTTATTGCAATGCAAGTTTGAATGATATGATATAATCAGTGCTCCCTCCGGTCTTATCACGAATGATTTCGCCGAAAGCAAAAGCATGCTTGCAGTTCAATGTCAATATAGCGTTTCACACAACTCTATAAAAGTTCAAGTGAAAAGATTCTTTATCTAATAATGTTTTCCTTTAAACATACAAAAACGAATGAATATTAGATGTCTATCCGTCGTATCAAGAGTCATATCAAAACAGGATGTGATTAGGCCTCATATAGTTTTCCTTTAAAATTCGTGAAGTAACGTTTTCCGCGTTTTTTGCAGGCGAATAATTCCTAGATTACCCTTGGTTTAGGAATAGACCGTATTCCTCATTTTTCCAAATTCTGTTTTTACTATTTTCAAAACGAACAACGATTAAGATGAACTGAAAGTAAAAAGGCGGCCAGCATCTAAAACCACCGCTCGTTAAACTATACCATGGCATATATATCTATATCTTGGGAGTAACCTGGGGATGCACAACCAACCCTTTCGTAAAGCAAGGGACCATCGTATTAGCACACTTGAGCATCCACTACATATTCGAAGCGTCCTGGAAAAAATATCTAGGAATTTTAACACATTAGGTCCGGTGTGAAAATTTTTTGAAATATCAACTCTGCAAAACGAATTCATCGATGACTAGAAATTGTTGTCATTGTTAAATAATGCCATAGAAATATTCTACTTTGACGGCAGCATTATTTGATATTAAGACCTATTGGAAAGAGAAACTGCAGTACCATTTCTTCTTCATTAGCATTGACACCTTTTTGATTAGGGTTTCTGAAAGTTGCCTCGTTCCCTAAACCTAAATGATACCTAGCACTGAAACTCAATATCGGCTTCTTTACATTCTATGAAGAGAGTTATGCTTAATACCTTGCGTCGTATTTAAATTAACTTCCAATCTTAGCAGGACACTGTGTAACCCGTGAAAATAACGGGTGTTTTTTACTATTATCGGTTGCCAAGCTTTTGCATGTTTGCAATGGTTCAGGGCTTCACTCACAACTCGGATCTGTATGCTATTGTGCCTCTGTGCTAGATGTGGCACGTTTTTCTTTCTCCTTTTTCTTTTTTGTTTCTCTCTCTCTCTCTCACTATCTTATTTTTGCACATGAATTTTGTTATTCTTTTTTTCGTAATGTTTCTTTCTTTCCTTACTTCTCTTCATATACTTCGTATTAGTTTTTAATAATTAGCTTAGTTTAATGGGTAAATAAATAAACAAATAAATAAATAAATCGTTTTGACTGAATGTTTGATTGAATGGAAAGATGCATTTTTCTTAAACGAAAGTAAACAAAAATGTCTCATTAATTATTACCACAGCGTCTGACGTCTGAGCCGTCATAACTCCGAACGGAATCCCTTAAAACCCATTTCCTTAAAGATTTAAATTCCTTCTTTAACGTCTGCTTAAGTCATAAGCATTTCAATAATAAATGTAGATTACGGTTAAATAGAAGGAAATGGTGGATATAGCACACACAAACACCTCATTCAGATTCTTATTCTAATCGGCTATAAGGTCTCTGATACATATTTTTAAGTGCTAGCAGTGCAAGAAAAAATGTATTATGCACTGTCTTCCCATGTCGCTCATATAAAAAGGTCGATAGAAGGAAAACAGGACACATCAAAATTTTTGAATGAAATCTAATATAACTCATAACGTTACACTTAATTTAACTGAAGTAAAGTTTTTTTTTTTTATTATTAATTTATAGTAAGTATTCTCAAACAACTCTAAAAGAGAAAAAAAGGGGTGGACACAAATAAGAGGTAAAAATTAAACCATGCAAACAATTATCCACTTAGATGAAACGCTTTACTCTTGCAGCACAGTCTGGCAGTGAAGTCAGGCAAAAGTAGTAAGAGTACTGTTTTATGAAGAGCTCTTGTAGCTATGCAATCCTTAACCACAGTAAAGCAAAAAAGAAGAAAATAAGCAAACAGTTTGGAGCACAGAAGAAATATTTGCTTTAATAGAAATCTCGACCATAACATTTAGAGTAGAAATACGAAAGCTTCCTTGGTCTACTTTAAGGATTGAAAATTCGCTTACTTGCAGAAATAAATATCAGAAAACATATAATTTTTGTTTTATATATATAGTTATGAGAGACTTTTTCTGTCTATTCTCTCACAATTTCAAATCAAGGGATAAAACCATAGACATCGGAAAGCGCACTTTGCATGAACATCATTGTGATGATCATTCTACACTACGCGGAGGAGGACTTTTAAAAGATAGTCCTTGGGAGAGGAAGAGAAAGAGAGAGAGAGAGAGAGATAGAGAGATAGAGATAGACATAGAGATAGATAGACAGATAGATAGATAGATAGATAGAGAATGAGAGAGAGAAGGAGAGAACACAAGGTACGTGTACGAAATAAATATATGGTAAACTTTTTGAACTTCGCAAGTTTTTATTTCGATTTATTAATTTATGTAACCTTACGTGGTTGTGAGGCTGTCACAGAAGAGGTAGAAAAATAAGTAGACTTTTTATTTCGAAAGATTCGACACGATTTGAGAAAGTGGAAGACGTGTACGTAAATGCTGTCGCCAAATTCGCTACTTCTTATACACTAGATCATCGACGTCGCAAAAACTTTCTATGTTTTTTTTTTAATTTCTTCTTGGATAAATAACAAATTTTTCCTTTATTTGTATGCATTGGGGCTATTATCCATAATGCGTTGAGTTAGGCTGGCAGTTTACTTTGCCTGGCTAGAGCAGTTGCGTTTACAAAAAATAAAATATATGAGAATATATTATATAAAAAGAATATATATCTAAAAAATAAATGAGAATGATATATACATATATATATATATATATATATATATCATCAAAATCATCAAAATCACTGCCGCTACGCTGTTAATTGAAGGTCCTATTATCAGTCTGTACTTTTCTCTTGTCCGTTAGTCTGTGCTTATGTGCGTCTTGGCCTGTTAAGTCACCATCCAATGTTACACTCACACACACACACACACACACACATACATCCTCAAGAAACCATGTTTGTCGCTTAAGCCGCAGGCATTATTGTTACATTCCCCTTTCTTTTTTTTTGTAATTAAACCAAATTAACTCACAAATAAAAGCGACTACTTACTACTGCGCTATAATTCTCGTTTTGTTTTCTTATGCGTTTGCCGCGCTTACCATACCAACTTGGAAATTCGATGGCGATCTTCCCTTCATAGCAGAGACAATTTCCGTCCACCTCTTTCCTATGATTGGCGAGAAATGCTCCAGGTCTTCGTCTCCAGAACGAAATTAGATGTATGTTTTTTTT
Source organism: Glossina pallidipes (assembly GCA_000688715.1). Classification (NCBI taxonomy): domain Eukaryota; kingdom Metazoa; phylum Arthropoda; class Insecta; order Diptera; family Glossinidae; genus Glossina; species Glossina pallidipes. Next base: position 342,897 of record KK499978.1, read on the forward strand.
TCCCTCTTGGAATTCTTTTTGTCATGTATCATGCATGCTTTCCTCTTTTTCCAAGTTAACAGTTCTTGTTCTTGAAATGTCTTGTTAAACTGGTTTTGTTGTCTTTTTCTTTTTATTACTTTTATTAGTACTTAGCAGTTGTTCTTTATTTAGCAATCATAATTAATATAACATGTCTTTATGCATATATAGATGTAGTTTCGAACAACTTTTTATTAAAATTTTTAACCATTTATTTTACCGTCTTTTTTTTTTTTAAATCTTAGTTTTAAAGAATTTTTTTTTAGTATAATTTCTCTGTCACTTATCTAGTTATGTCCTTTCCTTTTTGTTTTCTTGATCGCTTTAACATGTAAACTTGGAAAATTTTTGTAAATATGTTTTAAAGATATAACCAAATATTATCAATTCTTTCTTGTAATTAAATTTTTCGCAATTCTTTTTTGCTGTGTTGCTTGCTTACGTCTTTATAGCCGTCTTTGATGGATGGAAATGTGGTAGAATTCTCGAAAAATTGGCTTAAAAACAAAGATGGATATTGAGTGACGGAGTCCGACGATTTTACCAGGCCATAATTCACCAGTAGTTGAAAAAGGCTGCCCAAAATCAAGCCCGAAAGGATGCAGTAAATTATACATGCAACAAACAATGTCGTAACAATCAAGTGTTCTTAAGCACGATGATAACTGCCATAAGAACATCCCGCGCCATTAGTGAATTTCGCACAACTTGATAATAAGTTGAAAAGGAGTCATCAGCTGCATACGAAAGATCACAAGAAAAGTATTCATGCCTGCCATCAGTAACTTTAAAAAGTCATCTAATAATCTTTAACTGTTCTTTAAGGCCTCATCTTGAACAGTGTAAAAAAACAATAAAAACAAAAAATAAGGAACTATGCAGTTCGCTACGGCGTGGTAGCTTGCTAAGACATCGATGTCGTCTACTTATTCTTCGCACAGTTAATGTGAATCCTAATTGTGAGCGGCTAAAAAAGTTTCGTTACATAAAAGACCAATTGGAAAAGAGCCGGTTGATCCCTTGAAATTTTGGAAACGCCAATTTCGTTGCAGAGAGTGTCTTATTATAAATAGTGTCAAGAAGTTGTCGAAGAAAATTGATTTGAAAGACACTAGAAAAGTTTTCCTTCTCAGCCATTTTTAGATTTTACATGCAGAACAATGAAAAAGTTACAAACAAAGAAGATTCAAAGTTAAATTCATTATCATGAGTGCATCTATGCCGAAATTAGTTTCGTTTCGAGTTTCGAGATTAACAAAATTAGCAAAATATAAAGAAACAAAATTCTTTTCAAATGAAGTCTCACAAAAATAAATCAATTTGGCATTTGAAAAGTATTTAGGAGATATATATGAAGTTTGTAGCGTCGTCTCCAAATCCAGAACAAATTTCTGCCATATACACAAAAAAAAGGCGATCGCGTTAAAACCTCTCCTTCTATAAATATTGGTGCTATAGGACTAAAAACACAACACCGATCGCAACTCGATGCCGATTATTAGAAGCAATTTAGGGGTGCAATCAACCGTTGCGAGAAGTGAGGTTTAAGAACCGCCCGACCTAAACTATCATTTATCTAATATTTATATCCTGACTATAAGTAAAAAAGATTTCGGAATTACAATAAATTCATTTGAATGTAAGAAAAAGCTATAATTTAAGATCGGGATAACGGGACATTTGTTTGTCATTGCTAAGGCGCAAAATCGTTAGAAAGACTTGTACGTATAAAGCTTCTATTGTTTTTAAAGCTTTCAAGAATATATGCACAGTCCTCCTCTGTGTGATCATTGGCTGCAATTCAAGAACGTGAGCATATTTCACAACGATGCGCTTAACCTTCAATACAAATTGTTTACCGAAAAGTGTTTTTTTTTTACTCCTTCGCTATTTTTATTAACATGAACTTTGATCGATCACAACAGGTAGTCCTAAACTACATGGATGGGAAAACTTCTCCGTTGAAAGACATTCGATTAAAATCGAAAGCAATGTTTTATTACATTATCATCTATTGAATGCTTTGTAACAACTAAGCTTGGACTATAATGTACTGGAAGATCAATCGAATAAATTACTGGAAAAACTTTAAATCGACTCTGTGCTTAAAACTTTACATTTAAGAGAGGACATGATCGTCAGTCAGATCATCAGTTGTATCCAAGACAATTTATTCACATAGCTGTACATATGTCAACAAAAAATCGTAACTCTCGTATTAGGAGAACTAATCCTTCTTAAGGACTCTGTATTAGAAGAGAAAGTCGTAAAATTATGGTTGCCGTGATTTGAGAGAAGCGTTTGCTGTCATTTTGACTTTCGAACTTCGGATATTTGTGTTAAATAGTTAAGTTAAGTCGACATGCACATTTTTGCTATTTTGTCAGAAGAATTAATGAAAAGTTTATTAGGTGAAGTGGACGCTCGACACAACTCGACTATAATGCCCATTCCATCAAAGCATCCATCCATTTCTATCGAAGGCTTTCATTGTTTTATGATTACGAGTATTTGAAGTAAGGAGGTGAGAGCTTAATTTTAAAATGCTTGTTATTCTTTAAGCGAATGAAGAAAATTGAAGTGAACCGTACATATCGCCACAGTTGCTAACAATCTTCAACTAAAACAGTTTTCTCTACGTCTATATATAAAAACAAATGCAAAGAAAAACGTCTAGAAAAACCCATGAGTATTGGCTTCAACCAAACAATATAACAATTCAATATCTTGCCTCAAGTTGGAAAAACTTAAACAGTGTTTCTAAAGAACGTAATAAAGCAAAAAAAAAAAAAAATAAAAAAATAAAAAAATATTTTACTTGCACTACAACATCAACAATTGCCACTAGAATGTGTACTAAAATGTATAAAATTTTTAAAGTGACTTTGAATGCTTTAACCTTGACAAGACTAGTTAATAGCAAACAATTCGACAAAGTTTCGAAATTCAAATATTGCAACACACAAAAAATCTATTCACTTGCTTTTCCTCGCGAGAATATTAGGGCAGAGTAAGTCTTTATAAGACGACGAGTGCGAGGTCTGCATTCAGTCGGACGAATGAAATTGAATCAACTTTTTGAAATGGCACATAGTATATACTACGTAGTCAAGTGAAAGATAGGTTTAATAAAATTGTTTTTGAAAGAAATTAAACGTAGAAATTCCTCGGATAGGATCGTAATCGTATAGTAAATTTGCAGAACAACTGTCATATCCAGCTCTCAGAACTCTTACATGCGTAGTTCATAAAACTTTTGCAAGTTGTTTACCACCATTTGCGGAGATTTACTGCAGAGATCGAAAAAACAAGTGACAAGAGATCTGTAGCATGTTGTTAGTATTTGTAGCTAAATTCCTTAATTTTTGACTACTTCTTCAAGAGGTATATATGCGGCATCTTTCTGCTTATTCCTTTCGAATCCAGCTTCCTTTAATTTTCCTACAGGTAACTCGAAATTAATTTCTGGGTCCAATGTATTATACGACAACTAGGAATGCTCTTTAATTATGTGAACTGAGACAATGCAAGAATTCATTTTATAGAAATAATTGTTTCTGTTTCGCATTTGAGGAGTCGTATAGTTTGCCACAATGTTTTGTTTAAGATTAGCTTTAATTTTTTTTTTTTATTTATTGCAGCTCAGAAAGCTCCACCAGATATCTGTTGTGATAAAATGACATATATATATATGTTTAGCTTGAAAAAGATTTTTGTCTCTTTTTTTACGGTATTATTTTTTTCATGTTTTATTAGCTCCTTATCTAAGTTGGCAACATAAAGCGGTCACTGCGTTGACATTTGAGAAGTGAAATGAAAAAAGAACGTTTAGATATATATTCGCTGTTCGCATTGATTGGAAATATATCAACAATGTGATGATTTTTCTTAAATTAAATTATTCTTAATTGTGAAGCTCGTCTTTATCTAACTGCGTATGTAAACAAGCCAGTCTGTCTCATCTGATCAAATACCTTCTCCAACCTTTCTCCAACCTTTCCAGTAATTGAATCATTTTTTTCCAAAATATTGGTAATATAATCGTTGTAGTGAATGGTAGTAATAAGGATAATAATAAGGATAATAATGAGGAACGCTAATCGACTTTTTTCGCATGGAGTTGATGCTTCGAATGTGGATGAAGCGGATGAACCTTTATTACAGGAAGGCGACGACCCTGGTCGCTTCATTCATGAAATGCTACTAGGTTCTATTACCTGAAAATTTTTAAAATTACATCTTTTGTGGACGCATAGACAGATAGTCTACATAATAATCAAGTATATTTCTTTTTAGTTAGATCATCGCCCCCTGATATAGCGGGGTTCCTTTGGTCTGTTTGTTATCTGTTTTCTCTACTGGTTTTCACGTGGTGGTGGACATTTAAGTTCTCCATGATACAATAAGTGCTTCTATATTGCTATTGATCGATTCACGTTTAAGCATCATTTACACTGTCTCTGCATGATCGTCTCTGTCAAATGATATTTTCAATGAATGATGGAATCATCCTTCTGATTATCCTTTGCAGTTGCCTAAAGCCTGAAAATTTACCAACATGCAGGTGGTGTTTTACCTCAGTACAATAGTACAACGTAGTGTAGTTTTGTGAAAAGTGCGATCTTACAAGTTCGAATAAAAATTTCCCACCATTTTTCGGTACAAATGGTCTCGAATTATATATTCTGATATTTGCAGATACTAATGTTGTCTTATGAGCATTAACTCGTTTATATTTTTGGCTATTAATGTTATGCTTATAAGCATGAAATCGTTGCTACATTTTAAACTCTTTTTAAACTAAGTGATATGCGTACGTACATATATGTATATAAATATGTACTGTATTTAGTACTGCATCACTTATATGATGATGGTTCAAGGTTAGCGTATAACAAAAAGGATACTCATATCAAATTTTGTTTTCTTTTATTTCTAGAAAAACGGCAACGAACATAATCGATATAAGAAGAAAACGCGTACTACAAGTTTACTCAACTGCGGGCAAACAAGAAGTCAAAGGGTAACAGTATTGCAATACAGTTTAAATTGCCAACAAAACTAAGCAATGGTCCATTAATGACCTCCTGACAACCTTAAGGGAGTCAAACACTGAACACTGAACACTGAACTTAAACTACAAAGACAGTTTTATAGCGCTGTAAATAAGTACAACACTGAACGCTTACATATATATACGTGTATATATATATATATATATATATATTATATATATATATATATATTATATATATATATATATATATATATTATACATGTTTACGTGCTCTGCGCGTTTTTCGGATTTAAAAAACTTCAAGAATGATATTTTAAGAGTTTAAGATTTTCTTTATTTTTTTTTTTTGCTTTTGTGTAAATAGTTGTGTGTGATCCAGAAAAATCTTTTCTAAACAAATGTTTAACTTATTTGCATAAAAGATTGGAGCGAAGCATTTATTTTTCTCTCTGCGTTGTGCAGTGTTACCTAAACAACGCATTAAGAAATTATCATAATTTAATTTGAAAAAGACGAAGAGAGAGACGGCAGTTTTAGGATATGGAAAATGTTGTTCCAGTTGCTGCTGCTACCGCCGCTGCTGCACCGCCACCATCCAAAAAGAGTTCAACTACACTTTCGGTGGATAGGGCGGCGTTTTTATTGCTACGTGTCAAAAAGGCATTCAAAAGGAAACGTCAACAACGTAAAGAAAAACAGTGAGTATAACAAAGTCAAAGTATACAAAATTTATTATTTAATTTTTAATAATAACTGAATAACGACAAGTTATTACCACATCACCCACCTATGCAAAATATTTATGCGAGATTTGAGAGTTTACGATGTTTCGCCTATAAATAATTATAATAATAATGGAATCTTGCGAAACTACAACGTACGCTTCCAAAAAAACAAAAAGAAAAAAATTGATAGAAAATACTCCGACTCCGAATCTTGCTTATCCGTAAAAAGGCGTAAAGGTTTAAAAAAAAAAAGCGAAAATTTTTCTTAAAGCGGTACATAAGTATGATCAGTTTCCCCACAGCTGGAGATTGACTTTCGAAAGACATATTTCGAAATTTTCTTGATTTTCTGGTGTTTTCCACATTTCGGCTCTTATGGGCATTCGTTTCCATGATCGATCTACTGGCTACATGAGTTTTGAGAGAAAGAAAAGCATACTTTTCCAATTTATTTGAAAATATCAAGATGTGAACGATATTTTATAAAATTTTTATTTAAAAACTTTCGCCTTCTGGAATTTTTAATTTTTAATTAAGAGATGGGAAAACATCTGACGAAATCATCAAAGTCGAGTTCGTTGCGATTAGTTCGAAATGTAACCAAAACTTCTTATGCACTGATCGTTTGCGATGATGCTAAGAGAGATACATAATGTTAACGAGATATGCTTACCTTTTTGATCCAATTCTCTTGGATTAATGTGATAAATTTTGAATACAAACTTTTGAATTTTATTAATTTTTCATATCGACAAATATGTCTATCAAGGCACAGTCACAGTCGCAGAAAGTTTTTCGCATAAGCGATTCATTGTGTATCTTCTGCAAGATATGTTATGCAATAATGTATACCAGAACTCGATGAAGGTTTGCTTGAAAAAACAAAATTTAAGGAGACCAAGGTTCAAGTTTCGAACACGTTTTTTGAAAATTTCGAAAACGAGAACTACAAAATTTTCAATTTTATTGTATGTTATGATTGTGTTTGTGGATTTAGTTGATCTTTTTATACAATACGTCACTTGTGGTACAGGGTATATTGAATCTCTGGGGACGTATGGAACACACAGAAAAGCTTAAGGTAAATCCACCTGTTATTATATCGATCGATTCAGAATCATATCCTGAAACCTATCTGCTCGCCTCTCCGTCTGTCTGTCTGTCCGTCTGATGTTTGTCCATGTAAATTTATGTTCAAATTTGGTTCGGCTGGGGCAATTTTATGAATCCATTTCTACGAAAATCGAATCTTTATATGGTAAAGAGGTAAAATAATTCAATATTTCATGGTGGAAATTAAGTCATAATAGTATTATTACTAAAATAAGCGAATAACTGTATTGGGCGAAGAGTATCTAAAAGTCAGTCTTGCCCGATTACAGCTTTCTTACTTGTTTAAAACGCCACTTGATCCCTTAAACCCGAATCCAAATTGTAGCTTTTCGGCTTAATTTTTGCGGATGCATTGTTTCTAAAAATAGGGACAGATGGACGAACACCGTGAACTCAACGCAGAATTTCATATATCTAGCAAATATGTGTATAGTTGACAAGCCCACTGAAGCAATTTGCGAGGTGTTACAACCGAAGTAACAAATCTAGTGCATTCCGATACAGTGATGGTGTTATATGTCAAGAAAATTGCTACGTTTAAATTCCATCCACACGCAGCATTTAATCTTGCACCATATACATAAACTAAATAAAAAATAAGCATATATATCTGGAAGAGAAATGCTTATTCACGTTAATCAAGATTATATATATGTACGCGTTGCACACCTTTAAGAAACCTAATATTTGCAATAACATGCATATAAAAAGAAAAAAGGAAGAAGAAAGACATCTCTTCACCTATCGTTTAAGTGAGATTTATGAACGTGCACGTTAATCATTTCAATCTCTAATTTTATGAGATACAGAATACAGATGAAAAGGCAGGAAGAAATCTACCTCAGTAAGAAAGCTTTAAGAATAGAAAAACCTGATAAACTCAGTTATTTGAAGGTTTTCTGGATAATACTTCGGAACACTGTATAACATTAAACATGGCATGCAATATCGAGAAGTCTCAGGGCAGCGTAAAAAAAAGTCACCGAAAAAAGGAAAGTGAGGATAAAAGAGTTTTTGGACTATTGTGGGTCTTATGTATATGAGTGAATGTATAGGTTGGCAAACTTTTATGTCCAATGTTTATCACCCTGCCATACCCCGACATACAGTGGGTGTGTAAAAAGGTTTTAATTCAAGCCGATTATAATCATTTTATTTTCATCATTTGTTTTCTCGAATAGAAGTTAATCTACCGTTTCTTGCATTCTTTTATTCGGTTGCATTTGTGTCTCTTCGGGTCATTTGATTTTCATACGAATTTTTTCTTGTCCTTTTTCATAGCAATCGCAAATATGGGACATTAAATAACGGACTTTATCACTTGGATCATCGATAGAAGAGGAGAAATTTCAATTTTTATTTATTTAAAATTTGTTTTCTCATAAAATTTTATTGTTTAAGGCAATATTTTCGTAAGAGTTGTTATTGCAAATGTATTTAACATTTTGGAAAATACGATACTTTGGTATACACATAACGTACATACATAGTATTTATAGCTTTTAAGCTTTATGCACTACATGTTTGCCTGTTTGTGTTTCATTTTCGAAAATGGCTTACAGCAATATCAACGTGAAGCAAACGAGATAAACTAAAAATCATAAAAATTAATTAGACTTAGAATTGAGCCGAATTTTTAACATCCATGTTTTCATAGTAATAAGAAAAAGTTGCTTGTATAAGTTCGTGACTGCAAAGAATTCCAACTCTTTTTAAGCAGTTTAAGCCTAAGTAAGCCATTGACTTGACAAGAGTTACGTTTATTCTGATTTCTGATTATCGTTACAAGTACTTAAATTAGGAGATGAAACAATCAAATATTAATTTTACAACTGCAACTAGTATTTATGTGAAATTGTCTTTAACATGCGTACATTTAAGGAATCACAGATATCTGCCGGATCAATAGCATTCCTAAGGTATTTACGTTGTTTACCTCATTTGTTCTACATGGTGGCTCTTAATGCTTAATTTTTGAACTGCTTTAGAATTCAGCTCATTAATCCCCATTAACACGTATACCATAGATTGTGTAAATCTATGCCAATCCATGTTAACCTATTTTGCAGAACGAAAAATATGATATCTGTGCTCATACAGTACTAAACATAGAAGAGAAAAGAACCATATACGCGTTATATAAAGTATATAAAATACACATACTGCACATACTGACATTGTCGGCTTCAGCTTGCAGCGCAGTTAACATCTGTTTTATTTCGCAAAAAGTTCGTTTTACTGTTTGAAAAAAGGATAGACCTTCGACGACATATCTTAACCTCACTCTCCCAATCTTTTATCGAAGCACACATTATCATATTTTACCACTAGTTTGGAATAGCCTTTGGAATAGCCTTTTATTGGCAGCTATGACATAAATGGGGAATACAGCAATTATTCAAAAATGTTTTCGCCTGATTAGCTGATATCCTTTGATGTGAATGGGGGCTGTATATAAAGACAGCTCTCTCTCTCTCTTGAATATGTTTGTTCAACAGAATCATTTGACTTCTTTATCATTCATGAATTATTTTCTCTTATTGATTGATGATATTTTGCTTGTGTTATAAAGATTAAGGCGCTCTGTTCTTTCTAAAACTCGCCCTTGAATAGTGTTGTGCTACAATGTGCCACAATTGTTGAAAAATTATTAAATTTATAAAATTTATATTCATTTGGCACCGAATCTTTCGATTGCAAGCGGGTGTGAAGATTCCCTCTCCTCCTTCGTACACATATCAAAAGCGATATAAATTTTCTGTTATCTGTTTGATGCCTATTAACCTACTTGTTTTCTTATAATCACTCTTTTTAAACAAGGTGTTGTATGTGGAGCGATTGTCAAAAGGGCCTGATTCAATTTCCTCAATTCATTTTCAACAGCGTGCATCCGTGAACCAGAATGCCTTTTCCTACAAATTTTTGTCAAAATATCTCAAAAATTGTGACTCGTAGGTTGAACATGAAAATAAATGGAAAGACATAAGACAGATAGACAGACAAATAAACTTAAAGCGGCTCAGGAAATGATTATAAACCGATCGGTATAAAAAAAGATGGCTTCTAGACACACCCACTTTGATCCACGCATGGTGTACAAAAAATTGTTTATCTTTAAAATCTCTTTTTCACAATTATATAAATATAAAAATATATAATTTAGTATAAAAACTGGCTGCCTCAAATTCTGAACGCGCTCGCTTTTTTTTGCACACCATCCCATAAGATAGTTTTCAAGGATTGTAAGCATAAAATCTAATTTCTAGTGGCTTATGACACAATCTGATGAATAATTAGACTTTTAACAAGAAAGTTCGTTTTTTAAATTTGAATGAGGCCGGTTCACGGGTTCGGTTTCCTTCCACAGCATAGGGCTCCCGGGAAAAACTTGGCCTCACACGTAAACAAGTTTAGTTAGTTTTTGGTATTTTATCGAGAAAATGAATAACGATTTATGTTAAGCGAAGTCGTGCAGTGTGTATAATGGTTGGCCTTGTTCGCCTGTGATGTCTTTATTTATTTAAATAAATTTTCCTCCCAACCGTAGTTCAACCCTTGATCCAATCCAACTTTCTTTTTCGTAAAGAATTTAAGAAGAGAAAGTTTGAGACCATAGGAAAGATCTACGAGAGACGGGAAAATGATGAATTTCTTACTAATTGTCATCAAATTTGCTGATTGTCGAAATTAACCTGAAAAAGTTTAAAATTAAGTTTGTTTCAAGTTTTGAAATCACTATAGTGATAAAAAATCGAATTTCCAAAATATTTAAGAAAAATTCTTCAACACTTTCTAAAGCGGTTGCTTGTGCGTGTCTCACTTCCATCACTACTTAGAACAATGTGGTTTCTTTTCTAATCCTATACTGTTGTTACAACACTTCATTAAAACTTGTGAAAAATTTTCTACGACATAAGTAATGACTAACCAACCAAATCCGAATATAGTTCCTCTTGTTTTTGTTTTAACCTTTCTTCACATTTATAACTAAATTTCTTTAAATTTTCGTCAATAGAATGATTGTCGTTATCTAACAACTAAATCGATTAAATTTATGCATGTACAGGTAGGTAGATTAAGGTACCATTTACGTATGAAGGGGGGGAAAAAAAGCGAACTTTGTAAGCAAATCAACTAAATAGGTGTTCGTTCGTGCAATTGCCAAGATGTATAAAACTTTTTTTAGTATGGTTTCAGTAAATGTATATGTAAATACGAGTAATTTACTGAAGTGAAGATAGCCCACTAAGATAACCCGCACTTTTATGGTTCATATTTTCACTAAATATGTCTTTGCTAAGTTACGATTTATTGCGAAATAAACAACAAACATGTGAAATAAATATTAAAATTGAATGATATTAGCAAATGTGCAGCAACAAAACATACTAAGCCACTAACTACGAACACAAAACCAAAAATGCTAAGTTATTGCTAGTAAATCTTATGCAAAATTACGTTACACATACTGAAAGAATGCTATGTCAAAATCGTGTTATAACCATTTTTAGAGACATTACCCTACTACAGATTTTTGATATGCACGCTACTATTGGAAACATATGCCCGCAATGTGTATCTTAAACATAAATCTTCGAACATTTCACTAGCAACAAAAACATTATGTATAAACGATCGAACATTTCATTAGCAACATTCATTGGCAACATTCATTAGCAACATTATTGCAACTTTTTGCCTTTAGGGTTTTATCTATACGGAGAGGGCAGGTTTTTGGCGAATTACCGGGACCAGGGTAATGAAATTAGGTTTTTTTGAGAGGTTTTAGCTTGCTTTAAGCCATACAAAAAATCGACACATGGCGAAATTCGTTAAAGTTTTTTATACACACTTTGTGCGTTGTAACTTTTCGCCAATAAAGTACATGCACTATATGGTATATAGAAGCAAAAAAACTATTTTTAATTGTGCTTGTATTTCTATTTTTGTTTAGTTTTTTCAATCATTTTGTAGCGTTCAATTAACAATTGCCTTAGCATAGGCGCGAACCAAGTATGAAGTAAGCCCACCTTTTAGGAAAGACAAAAATGTGAACTATGTACAGTGGGCTAACTTCACGCCAGTAGTAATTTATTGAGCGCACAAAGTATTTGTGAGAGTATTTTAAAAAAAGTTTAAAAAGTATTACTAAAGCAACAATAGTTTATTACTTTTATATACTGTTTTATATTTTATTATTAGAATTTTTAATGAAGTGAAGAATATAAAAAAAATTCGTGTAGAACGATTGCGACAACATTTTCATGAGATGAGAAAAGCTTTTTACATTTCCTAGATTGTTTACTATTTTCGTACACCGTATTATGTCTCGAAAGATTTTTAAAATAAATTACATACAAACATCTTGCGTCCAACAGCTCAATTAGCAGAAATAAGTTCTTGATTGAATATTCAGCGATTTCGAACCGATTGTCAGTGGAACCGCTGAACCGTGCCGATCAAGGGCAGAGCGTGTCAATAAGAAAACAATACTTCAAAAAACGTGACTTGCAGCATTCTGTTCATAAAATTTCATTACATGGATCGAGAACCATTTGCGAAAAGATGGGAAAAAATGCAATCAGTATATAAGTCTGGATATAAAAACTGTGCCAAGAATTTTATTGTATTCATATTGTGCGTGTAGACTGATGCCGTGCACACTATTACCTGACCCCAGCGTCTTTCATGAGAACCTTTATATTGTGAATGTAGTAAAGAATTAAAACACTGCTTGTTGCTAAAGGCAAGTGGTTCGCTTTCGTATGACTCCAACTTTGAGCTATTCCAGACGTCTTTCTAACATGGCATTTAGCTCCTGCTGTCCCTAGCCATCTATAATAATAGATGAAGAATAGAATACTTATGTCCCGAGTAAAGCAATATCTCTTTACCTCTTTTACTATTCAGGGTTTTAGCTCCGTTTATGTAAGTGCTAATGAAACAAAGTATTTTCCGGTGCTTTGTTCTTGATAATCGCTACTTTATTCTAGTTTTTCTTTTTGTTGTCCCGACACTTTGTCATTTGATTTAAATTTCCAACGCTTTATTATTATTTTTATATTATTAATCACTGTCTTCAAAGTGAAGGCTACTCTCTGCGCTGCTCCCTCATTACGTAAAAAATTGGACAGAAGGATGGAAGTTTTTTGTATGAAATATCCTTGACAATAAGAAAATATTAATGCTTTAGATGAAAATGGTGCAGGTTGTGGATGGCTTTCGTATGCGGCTCTGGTTAACTTCCCTTTTCCTTTGTTTCGAGATTTAACTGAACCCGGAAACTACGCAAGTTGGGAAGCAGTTCATAAGAGACTTGTGAGAAGCAATGTTCGTTGGTTTTGATTTATCATTTCTTATGTTATTCAATATCTTCTAACCTCCTCCTATATCATTATAACAAAACTTGTGTACTCATTTTATATTATTTTACAATTTCGAAGGGCACTCACCTTCAGATAATGTTAATCCATTTATGTAGGGTATTTCGTAAATTTTAAAACTGAAGGTTAATTTTCAGCCGAAATAACTTAACGACGCATCATTCTTTTTATGTGCAGCCCTAGCTTTCCTACTACGCTATACAACTTTACCTAAATTTCGTTCAGAAATGTTTTCCATTTAATTGAAAGATATATTGTTCTAATTGATACGAAATGCATTGTGTATGTGAGTGGAAATATAAACGTTTATCAATTTACGAATAAAATTAAAATACAATCGAATGAAAAATTACATATTTATTGTAGTGTTTTACGATGCTTTCACATTAGTGGATTAATGATCTGACATATTTTGCAAAACTGTGCTCAATTTAATGTTGATTTTTATTATAATATAACAGCTTGTAATACAATTTTTTTTACGATTATTTTATTTACCCCACGCTCTGTTGGTAAAGAGAAGGCAAAGTCGATTTGAAAACCTATAGTTTTTATAGTCTATTATAGTCCACTTTTAGTTATGGGACAGAGGCTACTACTAATACCACGTAAAGCTTGAAGACATTTTGCTTAATTCTGAAAGACGTTATGTTGAGGTATGGACGTAAGTTAACAAGAATTTGAATCAGATTCCTATAAGTAACTTATACAACAGAATCTCATCTGTTTCATATACACTTGGTTTGGTTGCATGCAGACGGTGGCTAATTGTAGGCATGGTTGTGTTTAAATCGAAATAAATTGTTCGCGTTATCAAATGCTAAGAAAAAATTGTCGCCCCAATAGTGGTGATATATGTCAGCACAAATATTTGCGAAAATTATATTTGAAAACTGCAAATGGACAGACAAAGCATGCGGCTTAAATCAGGCACAATGTTCACATCACTAATACCTCCTAAGTTGAAATCACTGCCAGCTATCAAATAAAAAGCTTGCTATATGAGAAAATCAAATATTAATGCATTTGAGCAAAATCACCACAAACAAAAAACAAAAACTTAAGAAAGTTATATAGACAGACAATTTTTTTTCCATAAAGGAGTTGCTTAACGGCAGTTCAAAATTTCTTTTAGAGCCAAAGTCAGATTTTGAAAGCCTTACTCATGGTTTCATTTACTTAGGTCGCAGTGAAAGTCGTAGTTGCCAAATGTTTAATAAACACATTTTGAAATGTGTACGTGGGTCTGAAATGCAGGTCCAATCATTACCACATCCTCTAAAGTGCAAAGAAATATCACTTGCAAACCATGAGCAAGCAAGCATATAATTCTGATCGTTTAACTGACGCGCTTGTAAAAAATATTTCCCCGTCTAAAAAGGAGAGGCTTGCAAGTCTGAACTGATAGGTAAATGCGAATTTTCCAATATTTTCCAATAATATATTCATTTACAAATTAAATACATTGGTATGGACTTAGTTCATATGTAAGAAGAGCAACAACAAACTTTAAATCCTTGTCTGATGGAGTTTTATTGTAAAGCTTCTTTTCTAAACCTACTTATAATTAGCATTGACACAACCCGACTAGGTCCCGTTACCCGTATAAAATTCTTATAACAGAGTTGATCTTTGTGCAACCTGCTTACTTGACTTGTCTTCAGAATTCTTAGATATTTTTTGTCGACAGTGATAATTATAAATATCACTTAAATAAAGGCTATGGGCGACGGGGTTCCTTTACTTCGTAAAGGAGCAGAAAGTGCTCTGGTCATTATATCAGTGTTATGTTGATCTCCGCTTCATCTGTGATATAGGGAACGAAAAGTCTGATTTTTTATATCAATAGATTAAGTTTAAAATTGTGATCTAAACCAACGCTGATATAATGGGGAAGTAAATGTGAAGCTCGTCACTTTTTTTTCTCATTTTTGGTTTCCTTTCACTTTCAGCAAACAAAACTTTTTATCGGCAATATCTTTGCCATTACGACGGGTCAAATCATCATTTCCACAAATGTTCATTTTCGTCGTTATATAAATAAAATTCTCCGTAATATTAATTTCAAATTGAAATAAAGTGCAACTTCAGTGCAATAAATATATTCTGGAGATGAAAAAAATTTGGTTAAGAGCAACTTAAAGCTTAAAACGACTTTTGATGAACTTTTATGCTTTTCAATTGGAATCAAATGAAATCCCTACACAGAGATGACATAAGTATTCTTTACGG